>JACEGR010007649.1:0-46362 GCA_014170235.1 Listronotus bonariensis
CTTTTTCCATAAAATTGTAGAGCTTGACTTTCAATCGAAATAGCCTTGGCTGCGATTAAAATTAGTGAAGTGAAGCTTTGCAATTCTATGAGAGAAGTGGGTAAAATAAATAAAAAAGGGGTTTTAGGAAATTCAAATATTAAGTGCCAATTGAGCGAAAAATTCAAGAATTGCGTCCAAAAAGAAAGGAAAATATAGTAAATTTAGGTTAGTTTTCTATTCAAGTTTGATGATGAATATTTTGAGAGCAAAACGTGTCCGACTAAAAATTGGGTAATTGTCTAGAAAGTGGGAGCAACCAAGGTTACTCTATATTTATAAGGTTGCGACATATCCTCAAATTTTAGGCGGTTCGGGAGGTCGGGATCGCAAGGAAGGGCACTTCTCGGAGAAAAGTTGGCAAGACTGGGTAAAAATCAAAGCTGAAATCAATCCAGTGGCGTCTAGAATTTGCACATTTCATTTTGCATTGTTTTGGAAGTGATATTTGTTAAAAGATGTAACTCCAAATGTTTTTTAATTATAGTAAAAGAATTTACAACTTAATAACAATTAAAAACTGTTGTGTAAACGGTTTTTTCTACTAATACAATAAACTGTATATCTCCGGCACTAAACAATATGGCCAAAAATGGGAGATGTGACGTCATAACACATCACAGCAATATGGCCGAATGTCGTGACCTTATATAGACCGACTTTGGGAGCAACTCGGATTTTGACGAACTTTGGCATATGCGGTTTTTGGGGAGCTGATCACAAATTCGATTTTTTTTCTGAACGTATTGTTCCCGAGATATCCATCATCATAGTGGAAAATCAAATTAATTTTATTTTTACTATATTTCCCGTTTTCTGCACACAATTCATGATTTAAAGTTAAAGTGGCCCACAATACTTAATTTTCACCTTTTAAAACCCCGTTTTTATGTATTTTACACCTTTTATCAAACAAATTGGAAAGATTCTCTTTAAAAAACGCAGCAAGCCATGAAATACTGCCCCGGCGCATTCGCCATAACGGAGGAGGTATGCAATTTAATTGAAATAAAGTGTGAAATTAAATAGAAAATGGGATTGTTAAACTTGAAAATCAAATATCGAGTTCCTAAAATAAAGCATTGTACGCAAAAAGAAGCGGGACCATAGTAAAAATAAGATTAGTTTAATTTTCCACTTTGATGATGGATATCTCGGGAACAAAACGTTTCGGAAAAAATAATCTTTCAGATTCGTAATCAGCGCTCCAAAAACCCCCATAGGTTAAATTTCGACAAAATCGTAGTTGCTCCCTCTTTTTAGACAATTACCAAAAATTGATTTAGATTTATGATCAGCTCTCTAAAAACCCTCATATACCAAATTTGGTACTTATTTACAAACCGGATGCATTGATTAAGGTCGGCGATGCGTTCGGTTTGTAGACTACCAGAAACCAGGGCTTAGGCTGGGCGCATACGCTCGGTTTCCTGATTCTGTTTGCGGATCAAAAATTCAGATACGGAATTCTGTGTGCCTAACGCAAACATCCGTTTTTTTGTATTAGGAATTTATACTGTCAGTTCGAATAAAGACGTTTCTGAGAAAGCACAAATGGACGACGACGATGAATTGATTGCTATTGCACTTTTACTGGCGCTAGATATAAAGAAGAGAAAACGACTATACTGGGTATGAGTTCCGAAAATAACGTGAGGGTTTTTTTTCGTTCGGAAATTCTCTCAGTTTTTTGCAAAGTAATGGAAAAACTAATTAATTCACAAATTCTTAAGTACTTAGAAAAACACAAAATTTTGCATGACAGGCAGTATGGATTTCGCCACAAAAGATCTACAGCAGATCTTCTTTCCTTCATATCACACTGCTGGAATAAGTCTCTTGAGTTTCTAGGTGAGTCCCAGATCGTTGCTCTTGATATATCCAAAGCTTTTGACCAGGTTTGGCATGCCGCACTTCTTAATAAACTTCCCTCCTATGGCCTTTCAATTAAACTCTGTACTTGGCTCTCTAGTTATCTATCTGATCGTCGTATATCAGTTATTGTGGACGGCCATTCTTCAAGTTTTCACCAAGAAAATGCTGGAGTCCCTCAGGGCTCAGTTCTGGCACCAACATTGTTTCTTCTTCACATCAACGACCTTCTCTCGTCCACAACTAATTCCATTCATAGTTTCGCCGACGATAGTACCCTTCACTCTAGTTTTCAGGTTCCTAAACCCATTACTAAACCTGACTTGGAAAACAAACGCAGAGCGATGCAGATATCTCTTTCGCAGGATCTTAATTTAATATTGGATTGGGGCGCTAAAAATCTTGTCCATTTTAATGCATCCAAAACACAATCATGTTCCTTGTCGCGAAAAGAGTCATCAAATACTCATCCTCTACTTATGAGCGGCCAAGTTTTACAGAGCAAAGACACCTTTAATCTTGTGGGCGTCACATTTGAAAGTAACCTTAACTGGCATAAACACATTGTATCTATAGCCACGTCAGCTTCAAAAAAGCTTGGATTTCTCTTTCGAGCCAAAAAGTATTTTTCCCCTTCTAATTTATATACTTTATATGTGTCCCAAATCCCACCTCCCTTGGAATATTGTTCTCATATCTGGGGCATGGCGTCCCCCACAACCCTAAGCATTCTTGATTCTATTCAAAGAAGAGCTATTCGTCTCACTAATGATCCTTCACTTACAGAAAGGCTTTCCTCTCTTGCACATCGTCGGGCTGTGGGGGATTTATCGCTTTTTTATAGGTACTTCCATGGCTTCTGCTCTGAAGAATTGTCCAGTATAGTTTAACATTTATGTTTCCGAATCTGAATTTCTGATCTGAAAATCGAGTCAGGAAACCGAGCGTATGCGCCCATCCTTAAAGTTTTAAGAATTTCTACTTACATAAAAATAAAATAAAGACATATTCTTAAAGATAATTCGGAAACATGCTCAAACACATCCATTATTTTTACTTCGTCTTAAATTCACGTTATCCATTTCACTATTAACTCTTTCATCATTATATATTTTTTTTTTGTGTTTTGAGTTTCTTTTAAAGATGCTTCACTAAAAATTTTGATTTGAAGTTTCTGACAGATAAAACTGACATGTGTTGTGTAGAGTAAAATATGTGAAATTTTTTGACATTTTTTAAAACAGGTACTTTTAAAGTTTAGTGGAATATACTTTAGGCTACGACATTGTTACAAGGAAGGTACGTTATACAGGGAGCTTGCTTATTTTTCTTAGGATTTATATAAAAAAATAAACAAAAAATGGTGACCGCAGCCCTGCTTTAATTTTTTTAGTTAACTAATTTTGTCGTAGCCTACAACTTTCTTATAAGCAAAAGTTCTGAGAAATGGAAAGTAGCGCATTTTTTAATTTCCTGCCTTTAATTTTTGAATGGATCACTTTAAGAAATTTAAACTTCAGGGATTAAAATAGTATATTTTAGACTAAAATTGACGGATAAATATTTTAAGATGGTGCTATCTTGACATATATATTTTTGGCAAAATGTTTAAAAATTACACATTGTGGTCGACTTGTCTAATAAAAAAGTTACGCGTTCACCCAGTTCGACACCCGAAACGTCTGACACTGACCGGCTGGGTTAAAGCGCCGATTTCATAAATGGCAGTATGAATAGTCGTGGTAGACTTGTCAAAAGGAACCCCTTCTAAAAGGTCTCAAAAGTGTTGTTTTTATGAAGTCCATTTTATTTCTGACCCAGGGACTATAAAGTTCGACGGTATAGTTTTGGATAAATATGGTAGCTTAGTCTTGTCTCATTAAGTTATTCATAAAACACTTTCTATTTATTTATATTAAAAAATTAAATTTAGGTATGACTTACATTATTTAGATCTAAGGCACAAATACGTAATAACTCCTCCATTACACCAAACAACACTTTTTGTGCATTATTTACCCATCAAATAGCTCTATAATTTAATAAAATACCAGATAAAATTAAAACTCTAAGCCACTTATATTTAAATATAAAATAAAAAGTATACTAGTTTCGCATAATTATTAGGGATGCTTATTATGCACATCCCCACCATTAATCAAATTCAAATATATAGTATGTACATACCCAGGGCCGAGCCTAGAGTTCTTGCCGCCCGGGTGTAAGAACCAAATTTGCCGCCTCATCCGCAGTTTTGGAAAACGCAGTTTGCATAAGATTTTTTCCAAAAAAGTTTAGATTTAATATAACCCTCCCTCCCCCCCTTGCCTCGCCAAACCTATAAATCCCAAGAATCAGTGTCCCGATATTGGTTAAGAAATTTATAGCGACGCTATATACGTAGGTAATAAAAGCTATTTGGAATGAACTTACCATTCACAATACACTAATACCAGTAATAATATAATGTATAACAAAAATAAATTTTAATAAAACCACAGTAATAATAAAGTGACCACAATTTTTAACTTAGAAATCGGGACGAGTGGAATAGATTAAACTTTTTTGGTTTTTCTCTCAAAAAATTTTTTGAAGACCAAAGAAAAATGTTTACCTTTAAAATCTTTTCTAACAAATTATTGGTTATTATTTTAGTCATAAAAAAAGGTGCTCAGCCCCTCAACCAAACAAAAATTGGTGTATTCCTTTTATGCTTTAGAACCGCCCAGAACGACACCGTTAAAAATATCGAGCGCTTTCCCACTGAGAGATTCTTTTTTAAGACAAGAACCTAAATACCACAGACTGAAATAAAATTTAATTCAATTAAGATAATTATATTAAATAAACAACTAGTTCTCTTTTTAACACGCTTTTATTAACTTGGGTTGTAACTATCTATCCATCTATCTATCCATCTATGAATGTAACGGAATCTTTGAGCCTAATTTTAACCAACTTCCAGCTATTCGATTTCTTTGAAACTTTGCACACGTATTAAGGACCCATGACAATGCAATAATCTGCAAACAGTATCCCGTTATCCTGGTTTGGATCGCCAGGAACAAAAAAATCCAGTATATTATTATAACCACTGCTTGATACCACCAAGTGTCATCTGTCACCTGTACGTCCCAGTGGTACCAACCACCGGCCATTTCAAGAGTTCGATCTGAATCGATTTTACTCAAATTTTATATTAGGTTATTTTCAGAAAGTCCATCTGAAAAACTTTGCTACTCTTGACAAAATGGCGAAAAATTTTTTAGTGGGTTGCCATCTGTTGGCAACATTCCAAACTTTTATACATACATAAATGCATATCGAACTAAAAATGAAACATAAATAATAGTTTAAAAAACTAAAAAACACGCTTTTATATGCAACCGAACTAAAAATTAGAAAATAATTTTTCATTAAAAAAATATTGTCACTTCATAGTAAAAAGCGTGGGGTGCATTTTACTATTTTTTCATAACTTTTCCATCATAGATATTGGCAAATATAATAATTATAACATTTAATATATTAAGCACCCCACGCTTTTTACTATTCAGTGACAATATTTTTTTAATGAAAAATTATTTTCTAATTTTTAGTTCGGTTGCATATAAAGGCGTGTTTTTTTAGTTTTTTTTGATAGTTAAGAGAGAAATTCCTGCTTATCATGTCATTCACCGAGACCTTTCTTCTCCATCGATGATGCGTTTTGCCGAACCTCAAAGGACTTATCAAACTGGCTGTCCCGGGTACAAGTTGAATAATACGAATAACAAGAGTATCTTATAAAAAAAACTTTCGTTGTTCGACGGTAGGATATAATCGTACCGTTGATACCGTACTAAAAAGCATAATTCAGTGAATACTTATATTAAAGAAATAGGTTCTTTGACATAAAGGTTAAATATTTTGGTATAGGTTCTTAAACTAAGAACCTATTATTTTAAAGAAAATTCATTAATATTTTGATAGAAACATTTAATATTTCTTTTGTTTAAAAACTTAAAACTTATATTTAAGATATTAAAGAGCTTAAATCATAAATCTTTAGTTTCTTATTTCTTGATTCTGATATTCTTAAAATAATACTAAGGATATTTTAATTTAAAGAATATCTTTTACATTTAAGACATAAATTAAAGTATTTTTTCTCCCAGTTTAAGAACCACTATTATTTTAAAGTAAGAAATAAATCTTGTTTTAAAAGCACAACTATTCAAAAAGAATGCATATTTTTAAAACCTTGTATTTGCTTAAAACAAGACATTTTTTTTCTGTGTGAACAACCAAACAAAGCACAACAAATCTGTCAAATCTTATAAATGTCATGTCAACGGGCAAATCCCACTGTTTTTTGGTGTTCCTTTAAAACTGCTTTGATCGGTTCTGAAGAACGGTTTTACAAGTTAAAAGGAATACACCAAATCGGGACATTTCCCAAAATCGTAGGGACACCGGATATTCCTAATAAGAGCGGGACTGTCCCGCCAAAATCAGAACATGTGGTCACTTTAACTAATATGCAACTTGTCATTAAATTCGCAACTATTTTTCGGTATTTTAATTCCCTGATAGTTTCGGGAAATCCCCGAAAATATCGGGGAATTCTCTAACGCCGCGCCGCGCCGCCGCCGTTGCATGTAGTAGCATCGGTTTGCGCCAGCTTTGCTTGCTTGACGTTTTAATTTTATTTTTTTGATATTTATATTTTTATATTTTGGGGTAAATTTTGCCGCCTCAAGCGAGAGCCGCCCGGGTGCCACGCACTCCTTGCACCCCGGCACGGCTTGGCCCTGTACATACCTAGGTAAAGTTCTCGCCAGTAGAGAAGATGCCACGGCTTCACCACTTCTGTCTCACTTTCAATTATTCTTCTTTTGTTGCTCGCACACGATGTAAACGACGCGTTTAGACAGCGATAGTTCATTGCCGTCTTTGTTTGTATGACGCTTGTGGCATCTTTATAATTGGTTTTTTGTCTATAATCTTTATATGTTTATACAAAAATATTTATAAAATAATTATTGTTTAGGTTAATATAGGAGGATATCCTTAACTTCGCCTTTGGTAAAATCCCTTTTACTGGGTATCCTGTATATTGAGTCCCACAAAGACTTGTGAAAAAATAAAAATAGTTTCTAGCTAATATTTTACACTTTTTACTGAGAAGAAAACTTTTCATCTTATCCTTATATTATGCAGGGTTATTTTCAAGTTAATATATTCCTAATAACACTATAGAATGCAAGAAAATACGATTTTTTAGGTAAAATTATGCCCGAAAATGCTTCGTTTCCAAGATACAGAGTTGGAACACTTCTTTTTACCATTGCATTACATTTTTTGCTGTAAAAGTTTTAAAAAAATACCAGTGGCGTCCAAACAAGATTTGTATTAAATTTTCTTTTCAAGAATTAATTAGTACGCTCCTGCTTTTTCTTCCAATCAACATTAATTTTGAAATAATCATTTACTTTGGAGTTAATTTGGTCTCGTGTAATTTTTTCGTACAAAGAACGGTTTCCATTTAAAGAAAAAAACTGTTTTGATGCATGACAAAATGGCTGAAATCTGATATAAAATGTTAAATTAGTTTTTGACTTTTATAAAAAATTGTAACTACGGTTTTTTGTATTAAGTTAAATGTTCCTATTTTCTTGCATTTGCTGTATTCCTTTTATGCTCTAGAATCGCCTGGAACGACACTATAAGTGTTCCTTTTAAAAAAATTGACATTTCTTCATGTTGTAGAACCGTTCTTGACACTATTGACATTTTTCAGAACGGTTCTACAAGCTAAAAGGAATACACTAATTCTATACAGTGTTAAAAGGAATATGTCAACTTAAAAATAACTCAGTATAAATATTGCGCCCGACACTGCCCTTCTACAGCTACAGTGAATTTTCATCAGCTTTTACCACGTTAAAAACTAGAAAAATAAACATTTTTGTCCAAATGCTCTAAAAGTTTACAGCCAGACGCTAAAAATTTAATTAAATAAATCCAGGACAACACGTGGTGTAAAAACAAAGGTTTTATTTGTAATCCTTTTTTCCGTTTAAAACATTATCTTCGGAGTTAAACTGGATTTAAAGAAAATATATTATGGCCATTAGGACTAATTGAATCAGCTCATGAATTTTTTATTTTTATTTTTGTGTTATTTATGGTGTGCCATGTGTTGTGGGGCTGTTATTGCAATAGGGTGCAAGATATAGTGGGTTAGTAAAAAGTTTCGCAATGCTTAAATAGCTTTTGAACCGCTAAAGCTACAATTTTATTATTAAATTCGGTATTTAAGAGGTCTTGGGCATGTAGAATTATAGAATATTCTTGACACTGTTGCTTAATTTCCCAGTTTTGTTCTACACGTAGATGTTTGTCTTTTAAGGTAGAATTTCCATTTTGGAATAAATTGGGCGTGTCAAAGATAGTAAGATTTTAAAATTTTAAAATTGCGACTGCATGTTTATTAAAATCTGAAATCACTGTAAATATTGAAGCTGAAACTTTCTAAGAAGAACACCGCGAGGTCAATCAATGGCTATTAAAATGAATGAAAGGTTCTTTAAAATAGTGAAGTTGCTGCGTGTGAGATCAGATTCCAAATTCCTTACATAGGCGTAGCCAGGCAGGGCCGTACGGAGAAAATTATTTTTTGAGGGGGGCGAGGCAAACAGGCGACAACCAAAAAAAAGGAGGTAAGTAAACAAAGCGGCTTGAGCACTACTATCCAGCAAACAACTCATCTTTAAGAGGTCTTTTTGGGCTCCCTCCTGCGTACGGCTCTGTAGCCAAGTACTGAAAGGGGGAGGCAGCATGTGCAAAATTATTCTTTTCTTGGTAGATGTTAAATTTATACGTAGATGTAACATACAAACGTCTTAGTTTTTGAACTACAAGGTGTTAGAAGTTAAAAAATAAATTTTTTTTATAAAAATTTTTATACCACTTTAAATATTTTTAAAAAACTTAAAGGAAGCCACCTATGCACCAAGATACATTTTTTGGCATACAAGAAAAAAACCATTGTCGTATAAGGGGTTTAAAGTAAACATAAAGAAAAATGGTACGCCACTGCCTTTTTCTTAAATAAAAATATTTTTAAAATTCTCATTTAGTTTGACAAAAATTTGATTCTCCGAGTTTTTTTATTGATGCACAGTTTTCGCGTACATAAATAAAAACCAGTACTCGGCATTGTCAAATCCCTATCTAATTAAAGAACCAATAGCAAAGATGATTTTTTTACTGTGGAATTTGATATTTTCGATACGAAATGACAAAGCCAAGAAACGGTTTTTATTTATTTACGCGAAAACCGTTAACTAATAAAAAAGTCAAGATATTAAATTTGTTCCAAACCCAATAGGTATTTTAAAAATAATTTTTTCATAGAAAAATGCAGTGGCGTACCATTTTTATATTAAAAAATAATTAACTTTAGCCTCTCATGGACGACACTGGTAATTTCTACTTTTTTTGTATGACAAAAAGGTTTTGGGTGCATCAAAAACTTCCCCCATTTTTTTAAATATCTAAATTGGTATAAAAGTTATTATAAAACAACTATATTTTTTATAAATTTTAACACGCTGTAGTTCCAAAACCAAGACGCTAGGGCATATGATCGTAAAAAGTTTTTTTCTTTATCTTTATTGTTAAATTTATATCCGAAGTTGGCCATCCTGTATAATAAAAATATAATTATTTATTACGAGCATCAAAAACTTCTAACCTATGCGAAATGGCACATAAAATCTCAAATTAAATTTTATAAAATGTTAACTTAAATGTATTGAACTCGCTATGAAAAATAAAATAAAAAAGCGATACGATATTAAAGGATTCTCCATTTTTAAGGTTCGATATTCGACAACGGCGCATGACCAAGGCAAGAATGATACAGCCGTTAAAACTTTTTTTTAAATTTTTAACACTCCGTAGTTCAAAAACTAAGACGTTTAGGACATATGTTTATATAAAAAAATCTTATTATTTTTTTATTGTAGAATCGTTTGGTTAAGTTTGTTGGTTGAGTAACTGGACATCCTGTATGTATGTAGGTAATTTGAAATTGATGAAAACTTTAATGTCTATTCGTGCCTAACCGGTGATGTTTATCGACTTTAAGAGAAAGTACTTTATTTTCTAAGTTTTTGATTGTCTATAAATCGATAAAATGGCACCCCAGCTTTGCGATATCTGTCAAAATAAAAAGTTATGATTTAAATAAATTTTAAGTTTTAGGTAAAGTGCCCTTGGGCGGTATTTAAAAAAGTACTTTTGTCTTAAAATTTTAGAATCTGCAAAGCTTGATTTGTGTGCCAAATATCAACTGGATTGGTTATGAAATAAATGCATTATGGCGAAAAAACCAAAATAAAAATTTAACTTTGACGGCTTGTAACTCGAAAACGAATGATATGTTGAAAAAAATTATATGAAGCTCTAACCTTATTTTGTCAAGTCGAATCACCCCCTTAAGTTTCGTGATCGATTTTGAATCCCTCCGTATATTACTAGTTTTCCTTTTCCGCTCCTCATTCCTCTAAAGAAAATCCTAGCCACTCCCATGAACCCGGATAAACCGAGTTATATTATACTTTTTGAAACTTGTTAACATCTATCAAAGTTAACTACCTTTTTTCACTTTGAAACCGACTTAGGGAGTAAAAATTTCTGATGGATAAGGTGTTTTGTTTGCCTCTTTCTATTACATTTAAAAGTAGGTAATTTAAAAGAGAGGGAAGAAACCTTTTCCCTCAAAAATGTCTACTCCCTAAGTCGAAAATCGAGGCCCAGATATCATAGTTCCTGGGCCAGTAATGAAATGGACTTCGTGGTAAGAACACGTTTAAAACCTGTTTGAGGAGGTTCCTTTTGACTAGTCTACCACGAATATTCGTACCGCCATATATGCAAGCAGCGCTTTAACCCGGCGTGTCATTGTCAAATGTTTCGGATGTCGAACTGGAAAAACGCGTCTCTTTTTCCCTGTCCATGTTCTTGATGGTGCGTTCCATTGGCCAATTGTCCCGTACTTCTTCTCCACATACCATTGTCCGCCTTTCACTCCCATTTTCTTCTTCCACATCAGGTTACTGCAGCCTCATGCCAATTTCCCCATATCCTGAGCTTCCTCAAGGCCGCTAGATAGTCTTGTACCCACACCATTCAAGACCAAAACTTCAGAGCTCTTCCCCATACTAGAGCTGCGGCTTCCAGTGCTACTGCAGCCTCATGCTGCTTCTAAACTCCGTCTTCACGACGTAAAACAACAACTTTAACGCAAATAAATATTTCATATTCTTCTTCAACAACTCTGGTTAACACCATTTAGCCATATTTCAAAACTGAAGATATACCTTATCTTCCTTTTCTTGTAGCTACGCTGCTACCTCCTTGCAGCTACGCTACGCAACATATTTTTTCCCCATCTTCGTTTCTTGTTTAAAAATTCTGTAAATTGTCGCTTTTTCCACCCCAGTCATCAACGCACATTTTTGAACACAATCGTCCACACTTAAATTAGAGTTTTGATCATTTCTAATACAGGGGTGCGGCAGAATGGACTCCCACATTTCATCAGGCTAGAACATCGGTAATGGGAGTTGGACATTGGTGGGGATGGTCACATTCGCTTGGGCGATTGATAAGGTTTGTTACTAGGCGCTATGTCTTGGTCTGGTGACCAACGTGGATTTGTTATTAAGCTATTATTCAAAAATGACGAATGTGTCACCGCGTCGAAAAAGAGTAATTTGTGTACGCGCTTCTTGCCTCCGAATGCCTCTGTTCCAGACCGGAAAACAATTTTTAAATGGGTTGCTAACTTAAGGGCAACTGGTTCTTGACTTTCCTAAATCAAGACAGCGATCCGAGATGAAACTGCTGCTATTCCTCAAGACATGGTGATAAAAGTGATGCGGAACTTCTGGAAACGCCTTCCCATGTGTGTCGCTGCTAACGGCCGTCACTTACACGATATAATTTTGAAAACATAGTTAAAAAACCTTAAAGTGTGCTCTTTTTAAAAATAATAATAAAAGTTTAGCTTCATATTTTATAGTAGACTTTTTATTTGCTACCCAAATGTGGGAGTCCATTCTGCCGCACCCTGTATAATCGAATACGTTTTTAACAATCTGCTTTTCAGTTAAATGGCCGAGACATGCATGCGCGTTTCTGCGGAGAAGCCATTTTTACAATACTGTAATACTTTGAACAATACTCTAACAATTTATAACCACTCAGTTGCACATACGGAAAGATACTAAAATATAAAATTTATAATCCTTATTTAACGCAATTCGGTGTATTTCTACCTGTTCTTTGCACAGAGACTGGTGCGCCTATGGTTTACAACCTTCTAACCGTCCCGAGACATTTTTATTACTATCTCTTGCAAAAAAATAGACTATAGTAGACAAAAAGGTACCAATTTTTATTGATAAAGTTTTCCTGTAGATGGCTTTAGCCGAACAACTTGCCTTTAGCAACGTTTTTACGTCGATACACTTGCAGTAGTTACATTTGCAACGTCCGGACGACTCAAAAATCATCCACCAAATTAGTGTAATACAGAGTCACGCTACTCGACTAAATTACTAGCCGTATCTGAACAAGGCTTAAGATGAAAGTGTGTTAAGTGTGAAAAAAATGCCAGTGAAGCAAAAAGAAGATCCATTCACAACAAAAAAAAAATAATAATAAAAATGACTTTGAAGTATCAGGTTATCACCTGCATTACCTCTGTTTCATATTAAGATATTAAATTAAATAAGCCAAAAATGTGACCTTTTAAGCGTCAATAACTCAAAAATAGTAAAAGATAAACATGTAGTACCCTTAATAAAAACACTTAGAATTGACCATAGAATTCAAAAATGTAATAATAAATATGGTCTTTGTTTTGTTTTTCATGCATTTGTTTTTGAATACGATTTTTAAATTTTTAGAGCTAAAATACATCGATGGGCTATCTTGAATTTCTTAAAAAATATGGAAAAAGTAAAAAAAAATGTCTTTTATCCTCCTAAATGGAATATCCTGTACCATTAATTAGTGGCCATATTGTATTTTTGACTTCTTATCACTGACTGCATATGCCTCTAGTTGTTGTCCATCCATTTCAGCTACAAAAAAGACCAGAACTAACCAGAACAAAATTTTGTTTACAACTAGAAATAAAAAAGGTCCTCCCCATATGAATTACAGCAGTAACAATTTATTAACATTTTATACAAAATTCTCTAGCAGCATTTTTCCCGGAAACAATGTATCATTTCCAATAAAACTGCATTTGAATGCAAATTATAAAGCGATAATTTGTAAGTCCTAATTATATCAAATAACAATTACCATATCTTACCTAAGCAAAACTAATTTTACCATATCTGACTCAACGCAATAATGGGTAATATAATATGCCAAGTCTACCAACACAAATCAGATTCGAGGTATACCTTTAGGAATTCGTGGACATGGGAAAAAATGGGTTAAAATAAACCATTTTTACCATTATTTATGGGTACATGTAGTAGAAGAAAATAAACGTAAATGTCTATAAAAGGTGAATAAAAAAATGAAATTTAGGTTTGAAGCCAAAATCAATAAAGACTAGGAACAAATGACGAGTCCTGTGATCTTTCATCAATATTTTTCCTTATTGTCTGTTTTTTGAAATTATATTTAATTAAAAAATTAAAGAATAAGTAGCCCAAATTGCATTATGTTAAACTTGATTATTTCTTTTATTACCAAACAAGCATATTAGAAGGAAAATACTTAAAGCAACAATCACAAGTCTCTATTGCCATAACAGAAAATATCACAAAACCTTTATACACACTTTTTACGTTATACAGTACATTTCTATAATCTCCTCCCCTTTTATTTTTTAAACAAATCATTTTAACAAATTAAAACATTGGTTTATAAAATTTATGTTTAAAATACTTTAGGTATTCTAAAGTGAAATGTACGGATGAATATTTCAAGAAGGCCGCTGGGCGCCACCTTGGAAAAAAAATTAAAAGGAAAGGGGCCGTCCCGTGGCACATCATTTAAAAGATCTTGACTAGTATAATTTATAAACCTTAAATAATATAAAAGTCAATACCTTTACCTACTACAACTTTACCTAAATACCTGATTTACCATTTCTGTAGGGTAGATTAGAAACAATTTTACTAGTTGTATTATTTTTTAAATGTTTTTGACATCCCACGAAGGCATATGCCTAAATACCAGAGTACCGTGGGTGTCGGGTTATTAGATGTTTAACCTATTGTTCCCCCTCTTCCGTCAACGTTGTCCAAGCACTGAAACATGCAGTTATGCATTTCACAGCACCTTTTAGACAACGCGGTAGTGCCACCACGGTCGTTATTTTTAAATAACTACTACCTAAATATGTCTCCCTTGCTGGGAATGGAACCGGCGACCTCTGGCTTCGTAGATCAAAGCTCTGTCCACTGCGCCACGGGGGAGAAAATACCATACAATATTTATGGTCCATTCTAAGTTATTTGGGTATTATACAGGGTGGCCAAATTAAACTTGCACACTTTTTAACTAATAATAACTTTGTATCTGTTGCGCCTAACTTTTTTATTTCTAAAGGGCTAATAGGTAGATATGTTTTCTCTAAGTTTGCCAATTTTGGTGAAATAGATTTAGACAGGACTAGACTAACGGGACTTTTTCCAAAATACTGTATTTAACCTCGTTGCAAAAGAAATCGTATTTAGCTACAATTGAGCTAATACGTTTTTTTGTAGATAAACTATGGACAATGATTCAGTTAAAGCGAATCTGCCAACAATTTGAGAATTTACGAATTATACCTATCTTTGATAAATAAAGCTCCCCATAAAGCATGCATTTCTCTCGATTTTAAAAAGAACTTTATTTAGTGTCCTTTGAAAATCAAAAATATTAGGTTACCATGGTTACTGGGTTGAATGCTGACCAAACTTATGGTAAATTAATTAAAAATTAACGTATTAGCCTAATTGTAGATAACTTTTTTCTTGCAACGAAGTTTAATAGATCAGTTTGAAAAAAGTCTCGTAAGTCCAATCCTGTTTAAATCTATTAGACCAAAATTGGCAAACCTAAAGAAAACGTATATGTTATTTTTTGGGTACACGCAAAGTCAGATTAAAAAACCAAAAATTTCAAAAAATTTAAAATAATTAAATAAAAAACTAAAAATCGACGTTTTGGTGGCAATTTAATTTTATCTTAACAATGGTGGCAGACTTGCCACCAAAACGTCGATTTTTAATTTTTTATTTACATATTTTTAATTTTTAAAATTCTCGGTTTTTAATCTGACTTGGTGTGTATCAAAAAATAACATCTATTAAATGAATCCGCCGAACCAGTATAGAACATATCTTCAATAGAGAAAACATATCTACCTATTAGCCCCTCAAAAATGAAAAAGATGAGCGCGACAGATAAAAAGTTATTATAAGTTAAAAGTGTGCAAGTTTAATTTGGCCCACACTGTATAATAAAATGCTACACACATTTTTAAAATTAGATATAACAAATAGAGGGATTAGGTATATATGTTTTTCAAATGTCTAAATGTCTCAAGCCACCCCATATATGGGAGGTTTGATACGTGATAAATGGAATACCCTGTACCATTAATAAGTGGCCATTTTGGATTTTCGATTATCTTATTACTGACTGCTGTAGTTACAGTATTAAAAAAAATAAAACATTTTTCACGGCACAAAATGATTTCGATCTAAATGAGAATTTTCCCAAAAGAAAACTTATCTTCCCGTGTATATCACTATTTCGCCGAACGCGCAAAAGCTTTCACATCAACGCCGCGAATTTCGCGATATCAGTTGCACGGTTGCCAGTCTTCCCGCGACGTCGATACCCGGAGCGTCACGACGCCCTTCGTCATTGTAATACGGCACCGGAATAACGCGATTTTTGGAAAATTTCATGTTTTGTGGAAATTCATGCTTGTTTTTTGGTGACAATAGTTTGTAGATTGCCTTGATGACTTCCTTTATTAAATTTAATAAGATTTTTGTAAAAGGTTTCAAGTTGTGAAGGTCTGTGAGAGATTAAAACAGCTGTTTTTTGTTTGTTTTTTGTAGCAGTTAGGTTGGTTGTTGCTGAAAATGTGCGAAACTTTGTTACTGACTATAAATTGTGATTTTTATCCTACGTTGGGGAAATGGTAGGTAAAGAATTTATTTTTATACATGTATTTAAGTACCTATCATTATATTATTAAATAGGGTCAATTAAACAAAATTGTATTTGCATTTAGTAACAACATAAATAATTAAATTATGTGTTTTACTTCTTCTAAATACACAGTAAATAATGGCAAAATTGGTAAATTAAGCTATTTTTTTTATAATTAAAAAAAAAGTCATTAAAAGCTGTGCATATCTCACAAAACACTGATCAACGTTTAAATATATTTTAACGTAGGTATTCAATTTAGTACGTGAAATTAAATAAATAAATCATCACAAAAACTTTCTTAATTTTTGAATTTGAAAAAAAAGATAAAAGAAAACTTGTTACGAAATTAATAGTACGTTAAATTTGCAGGCAAAAATTTTTATTTAAAATTCGGAATAACATTTCTTAGCCTACTCAGACAGGGTGTCCCAATTCATATACACGAAATGAATATTCCTAAAAGACATTAAATAAAAAAATATTTGTTTCCTTACTCGCGTGCAAAAAACTTCATTTTTCCGCATACATTTTAGTCCTAAAAGTGTCTTTTATTTGGTTAAATTTTTTTTCTACTTTTCCGCACTACTTCTCTGGGCTAGTGCGAAAAGTTACAAAATATTTGAACCAAATATTAGCGAGTAGCAATGAAAGATTTTCATGCACTTTATGGTAAAAAAAATCTTTAGCCAAACCAACTCAAAAGGTGAAGGAAACACATTCCTCTGACACCAATATTTTCACAAAAAAACTTCAATCCGCTATTAACCTGCAAATTGCCACAATTTGTATGTTTACCAACAATAATAATTAATTTGTTTTTTGAAATTTTAAATTTAAACAAAATATAATTTGGCTTTTCTCTAAAATAAAGATATTTCATAAACATTTTAAGAAAATTAAACCTTTTATATATTGACAGTATTGGGAAATATACAAATTGTTTTAAAAACAGGATTTTTATTACACACTTATTTTATTAACAGTATTAGTAAATATACAAATTTTCCTAAAAACAGGATTTTTTAGTCAAGTAGTTTATTTTGGCAAATTTAAAATCTTTATTTAATTTAACATCAATAATGTACAACACATTATAAGCCAATAATTTCTGGTTTTTAAGATATCAACAGAATGTTAATATCTTAAAATACATACGGTATGAAAGAGAGAAAACAAATTTTAGTTTTAATTATTTTTTAGGGGTTTGCGATTATCGATCGAATCGAATCAAATATTAATATTCGATTCGAAATTCGAATCGAATAATTCGAATTATTCGAAATTCAATGAATAATTTGAAAAATTTCGAATAATTCGAAAATTTTAGAGTAATTCAAAAACTTTTGAATAATTTACGAATAATGCGAACTATTCACTAATTTTCAAAATATGAATGGATTCTTTATTTTATCCAATTGAGATTCCATAACATCGGGCATCAAAATATTTTACTGGTCCATAATATCCTTTTTGAAATTAATTATCTGAAGAAGATAATTGCTCAATTTTTATTTTAATATAAATATATATATAAAATAAAATCCTCTTTGTTATTTTTTTAATATAAGATTTGGTTGGCCCTGTACAAAATGCAAAAGATAAATTATTTTTCAAGTACCCTGTATGATGAATATGCGAAATACAATAATTTTCAACATTTTAAACACATTGCATTAGGGTTATTTTTTAAAAAGCTCAAAAAGTTTATTATGCAAGGTATACAATACAAAGGTATTAAATAATACCCCGTGGCCTAGTGGACAGAGCTTTGATCTTCGTAGCCAGAGGTCGGCGGTTCGATTCCCAGCGGGGAGACATATTTAGGTAGTAGTTATTTAAAAATAACGACCGTGGTGGCACTATCCGGTTGTCTAAAAGGTGCTGTGAAATGCAACTGCATGTTTCAGTGCTTGGACAACGTTGACGGAACAGGGGAACGATGGGTTAAACATCTAATAACCCGACACCCACGGTACTCTGGTATTTAGGCATAGACCTTCGTGGGATATCAAAAGATAAAAAAAAATACATATACATGTTTACCTTACATTTTAACCTTACTTTTGTTGGCCGGATTTTGTCATTTTTTCCTTAAACCAATTTTTCACCCATTTCCAGTTACCGTAGATAAAAATGGTAAATATGTTTTTGACAGGCAGTTAAACGATCTAACGGATGGCGTAAAAATGTTTTCATGATTTTAATAAATAAAGCCATAAGTTTAGGTCAAAGTCGTTTTTTTTATTAAGATTTAAACATTCATATCATTAAAAGTGTTTATTCTTACGACTTGAAATTTTGTTATGTCGTAGTGTTAGTAGTGGACTATATGCCAGAATTATTTTAAAATTTAATCCCCAATTTATTATTATTATTTATAAAACGTAACAAAATGTCCCATTTTTTGACAAAAAAGTAAAATTTTTAAGCTTTATAAAACACGCTCTGTAAATAGTAGGGTTATGTTTAATATCTTATTTTATAGAACCTTTTGTGAAGAATTAGATGGCATTCGCATTTCTTCGATTGAAGGTCAGAATTTGAAGAAAAAAATATAAAAACGTGTTATTAAGCCCAAAATCGATTAATTTATTCTTACAAAAACGTAAATAACTTTTTTTTCTATTACCGAATAAACCCAAAAATAATAGGCTTATAAATAAGACCACTTTTGACCTGTGTGCAAAATTTCATTTCGATAAAATAAAACCCTCGATAGTTATCGCGTTATGCTCACCTCAATTTTTAAAATTGGCGATTCCTACGATAATTCGCATAATTCGAATTTACTAATTATTCGATTCGAGTTTCGAATCGAATATTGATATTCGATTCGATACGAATTATTCGTTTTGAGTTCGAGTTCAAATTATTTGCACACCCCTATTATTACATGCGGCCAAAAGCCGTATGTATATGTGATTCAACATTCGTTGTCGGTAGGTTGTTGTCGCTTTTTGCTTTTTGTCAGAAAAAAATTTATTACAAAAAAACGGTAAAAGATGGAAAGTTGAAATTTTCAGGAAAAATTGGCCACTTAATGGGGCATCTGTCAAAAAATTTCAAAACAATTGAAGAAAGTTAAATACAGGGTTTGGCAAAAAATGTGACTTTTCAAAAATTGAGGTGAGCGTAATCAATTATCTATTCAGGGTTTTATTTTATCGAAACGAAATTTTGCACACAGGTCAGAAATGGTCCTGTTCAGAACCCTATTGTTTTTGGGCTCATTCGGAGAAATAGAAAAAAAGTTATTTACGTTTTTGCAAAAAAATTGACCGACTTTGAGCCTTAATAACTCAAAAACGGTTTCATCGTATCATTATGCGGTTAGCGGATTATGAAAGACCGTCTTTTGGGCAAAAAGTCACTAAATGGTCTTCTGTTTAAAATATTTTATTTTCGCTAAGAAATTTTGAAATTAAAAAAATGACAAAAATTTGAAAATTTTCGCATGTTTTTATTTTTTTCTCAAAACTGTGACCTTGAATTGAAAAAACGCAAACGTCATTGGATTCTTCTTAAAAGTTCTATAAAATGAGATATCTAGCATAATTTTAGTATTTATACAGCGTGTTTTATAAAGCTTCAAAATATTGATTTTTTGTTAAAAAATGGGACATTTTTACATTTTATTTTATTACAAAAAAACTATTTTAGCTAAAATTTTGAAATAATTCTGGCATAATGTTCACTGTTTGAACTACAACATATCAAAATTTCAAGTCGCTAGGGTAAACACTTTTAAAGATATGAATTTTTGAATTTTACTAAAAAAGTGCCGATTTTGACCTAAAATTGTCGCTTTATAAATTAAAATTATTAAAAAACCTTTGCGCCATCCTTTAGATCGTTTAATCGTCTTTCAAAAACCTATTTACAGTTTTTCTCCACAACACTTAGAAATAGGTGAAAAATACGTTTACAAAAAAAAAATACACATTTTTGCCCAAAAATCGCGATTTTTTCGTTAGTCAAAATCGCATAAGGCGGCTTTGGTTTGCTTTGGCGATAGTGTTTTTTAATCCCCTATTGAAATCGACAAGGCTTAGATTAAAATTTATTGAGCTGTCAGTTGACTTTTAGCTTGGTTGAAATTGATCGATTTTTTCGTAATATTAAAAAAATACAGTATACAGGTTGAAAATAAGGCTTGGATCGGAAAATTTGGAATTTTTACGTCTATATCCTGCATTTTACATGAAAATATATCCGATTTTAATACCAAATCTTGCTAAGAAATGCTGCCAAGGTATGAACATTTTCGCATATGTGGTGCCAAGTAATGATCAGGCGATCGGGTCTTTAACATAGGTATTATGCATATGTATGTTAACGGGGATATAATACCGAATGTTTTAAAAGATTGTTTAATAAGGTTTTAATGTTAATAAATTATACTGGATGTTACTATAATACAGAAGATATTATATACAGGATGTCTAATATAATCCTGGCCAAATTGGTAAAAATCAGTAAGTACAAAAATTCCGTTATGTACAGGGTTTTTAAAGTTTTAGTTTTTAAGTAAAAAAGGGAATATTAGTGCTTTATTAGGTTTTTGTACAGGGTGTTTAATGTATTTCTGGCCAAAATTTGTAGGGTAGTAAAAACCAGTAATAACAAAAAAGCCGTTATGTACAGGGGTTTTTAAAGTTTGACTTTTATGGTAAAAAGATGGGAACTCTGGTGCTTTGGAAAGTTTTACGTACAGGGTGTTTATGTATATCTGGTCAAAACATATAAGGTCAAAAAAATTGTATTATACATATGATTGGGCTTTTTTAGCTTTTTATTAATACTATTGGTACAGTGCGTCAAAAAGTTAAAAAATTAAATGTTTTCCATAATTTTTATACTGAGTGTTTTAAAAACCTGTTACCAGAACTACAATAAATATGGTATAGAAACCCTTAGATATAAGAACATTTTTTATGTACAAGGTTTTTCAAAAATAAGTTTAAAAAATAATAATACAGTGTTTTGTGCGTTTTATATACAGGATGTTAATGTATTTCTGGCCAAAATTTGTAGGGTAGTAAAAACCAGTAATAACAAAGAAGCCGTTATGTACAGGGGTTTTTAAAGTTTGACTTTTATAGTAAAAAGATAGAAACTTTGGTGCTTTGGAAATTTTTACGTACAGGGTGTTTATATATATCTGGTCAAAACATATAGGGTTAAAAAAATTGTATTATACATATGATTGGGCTTTTTTAGCTTTTTATCAATACTATTGGACCAGTGCGTCAAAAAGTTTAAAAATTAAATGTTTTCCTATAATTTTTATACTGAGTGTTTTAAAAACCTGTTACCAGAACTACAATATACATGGTATAATATAAACCTTCAGATAAGAATTTGGTACTGAAGACGTGGTACGGGTAAGTTTATTAAAGCATATCAAAAACATATACAGAGTGTCTTAAAAACAGTTAACTTAAATTTTAAAAGAATATATTTAAAATTTAATATTGACGACGTTACTATTGCAATTAAAAAAATGTTTATAGGAATTGTGCACAGGTATCTGTAGTTTATAAAAAATATGAAACCGCTATACAGGGTGAGTCAAAAAGATGTTATATAGGAAAAGCCTTGAAACTAAAATTCAATAAAAATACGTTATTATACCATCTAAAGATTTACACTGCTTAAATATAGAGATTTTTAAACCAAATAATAATATTTAAAAAAATATTATACAGGGTGTATCAAAAATCTGTTATTAGGTTTTCTATCTTAAATTTTAAAAACGAATCTAATGACTTTATTTATTAAGATAAAATAACCAAAAACTTGGTAAGAGGTGTATATACAGGTAAAAAATAATAAAATTATGATAATACAGGGTGGACCAAAAACTTATTATTACCCCTCCATTTTTACACTTTATATATATATATATCGATTCTGGAAAATCAAAACTTGAAAAAAGCAAAAACACAGTTTTTCGCACTTCTTTTGTAGCGTGTGGAAAGTAAAATAAAAATAATCGAAATTTTAGATGGCTCCCAAATGTTTGTTATTTTGGATATATAAATAAAATTTTGGTACTGAATACGTGGTATGGGTAAGTTAATAAATCATATCAAAAACCTATACAGAGTGTAACAAAAAAGTAGGTAACTTAAATTTAAAGAATATATTTAAATTTCGATATTGACGTTAGTATTGCAATTGAAAAACACAAGTACTCATAGAAATTGTGCAAAGGTATTTATAGTTTTAAAAAAACCAGAACCGCTATACAGGGTGGGTCAAAAGATATTATATTGAAAATTGGTTTAATTAAAAAATATAAATACTCCTATATCTAATGATATTGTAAAATACGTTTTTTGTTTTTTTGTTTTTTTTGGATCCTAGATCTTTGGCCGTATGTCCCCTCTTAGTCCGAAGGAGTGAGATATTATAAAAAACGTTAAAATTTAAATACCATTGAGATGTGTAATATGTTTACAGGCTTGAGTACATATTCGTTTGGTTTAAAGGGCTGGAAAAAGTTCAGCTTATTTCATAATTTTTGATTATATTTTCTCTAATTTAAAAAATGCGAGCAAAAAGCTTTGTAAAGTCAGTCCAATCTTGACCACTTTGCTAGTCCTTTAAAAACAAAAAAAAAGAGTTACCATGGTAATGTTTCGTTCCTCTTACCATTGTTACGTAAAATTGTTTAGCTGATTGTTATTAAACAGGTTTAAAACGACGATTTAGTCTTTTTTGTGTACAGGGTGTTACGAAATAATAGTTAACCAATTAAAAAAAATATGTGTTTTAAAACTAAATCGGTGGACAAACATCAGGGCCGTATGCATTTCTTGTTTTTATATTCGACGCAACAGCGCGAATATACTGTGAGTCGATCCAACGTGAAGGTGGATTCTCGTTGCTTTTTGCTTTTTGTCAAAAAAAAATTCATAACAAAAAAACGGTAAAAGATGGAACGTTGAAATTTTCAGGAGAAATTGGCCACTTAATGGGGCATCTGTCAAATAAATTTTAAAACAATTGAGGAAAGTTAAATACAGGGTTTGGCAAAAAATGTGACTTTTCAAAAAACGAGGTGAGCGTAACACGATAACTGTCGAGGGTTTTATTTTATCGAAATGAAATTTTGCACACAGGTCAGAAATGGTCCCGTTCAGAACCCTATTGTTTTTGGGTTCATTCGGATAAATAGAAAAAAAAGTTATTTACGTTTTTGTAAGAAAAAAATTGACCGACTTTGAGCCTTAATAACTCGAAAACGGTTTTACTAATAGGTATGCGGTTAGTGGATTATGAAAGACCGTCTTTTGAGCACAAAGTTCCTAAATGGTCTTCTGTTAAAAATATTTTATTTTCTGGGAGAATTTTTAAAATGAAAAAAAAATGACAAAAAATTTGGAAATTTTCGCATGTTTTTATTTTTTTCTCAAAACTGTGACCTTGAATTGAACAAACGCAAACGTCATTGGATTCTTCTCAAAAGTTCTATAAAATGAGATATCCAGCATAATTTTGGTATTTATACAGCGTGTTTTATAAAGCTTAAAAATTTTGATTTTTTGTTAAAAAATGGGACATTTTTTACATTTCATTTAATTACAAAAAAAATATTTTAGCTAAAATTCTGAAATAATTCTTGCATAATGTTTGCTATTTGCACTACAACATATCAAAATTTCAAATCGCTAGGGTAAATACTTTTAAAGATATGAATTTTTAAATTT
The DNA here is from genome assembly GCA_014170235.1 of Listronotus bonariensis. Taxonomy (NCBI): domain Eukaryota; kingdom Metazoa; phylum Arthropoda; class Insecta; order Coleoptera; family Curculionidae; genus Listronotus; species Listronotus bonariensis. The sequence continues at coordinate 23,862 of JACEGR010007649.1, forward strand.
TATTAAAAAGTGCCGACTTTACCCTAAAATTGTCGCTTTAATAATTAAAACTATTAAAACACCTTTGCGCCATCCGTTAGATCGTCTACTTATCTTTCAAAAACCTATTTACAGTTTTCTCTACAACACTTAGAAATAGGTGAAAAATACGTTTCAAAAAAAAATACACATTTTTGCCCAAAAATCGCGATTTTTTCGTTAGTCAAAATCGCATAAGGCGGCTTTGGTTTGCTTTGGCGATAGTGTTTTTTATGACCACTATTGATTTTGTACAAGGGCTGGTTAAAATATATTGAGCTGTCAGTTGACTTTTAGCATCTTCGAGTTTGACTGGTTTTTCGTAATTTCGAAAAAAATACAGTTTCCCGGTGAAAAACTATGCTTGGATCGGAAAATTTGGAATTTTCACGAGCCTATACAGCTTTACCCAAAGCTATGGCCGATTTCAACACGAAATTTGCTAACAAAACCTGCAAGGGACAAGTACGAGGACGGATGATATGAAATTTTTCGCGTACCCGCTGCTCAGGCCATATGTGTTTTCATATAGTTTTTCCTACGTATATTACATAGGTAAATACGTGCGGTAAGAACAAAAGTAATACAGGGGTTTTTCATATTGGGTACATACAAATTAAGCTTTTATACATTATACTGAGTTTTTTAGTGTAATGCGGAAAAATTTACAATAATAGTTGGTAATATTAGATACAGGATTTGCAAAAATTACATTATTAGAGTAAAATGGGGAAGATATTTGATACAGGATGTCCTATAAATCCTGGCCAAAATATTAAAAATCAATAATAAAAAAAAATCGTTGTGTACAGGGTGTTTATAAATTTTTGACTTTTTAAGTAAAAAAGCAGACCAGTGCCTGGGTAAGTTTTATGTACAGGGTGTTTATGTATATCTGGTCAAAACATGTATTGGTAAAATGTTTATTATTATATAACACACAGGTTTTTCAAAAATAAGTATTAAACAAAAACAGGAATGTTACAGTGTTTTGTGCGTCTTATATACAGAATGTTTATGTATTTCGGGCCAAAATATGTAGGGGAGTAAAAAACCAGTCTTACCAAAAATCTGTAATGTACAGGGTGTTTAAAGTTTAACTTTTAAAAGTAAAAAAGATGAGTACTTTAATCCTTTGGAAAGTTTTATGTACAGGGTGTTTACGTATATTTGGTCACAGTTAAGAAGCATAGTGCGGTGTATTTGAGTTTTTGCCGTATATGGTTCGTTTTCCCCCTCTCGTCTTTAAATTATTAGTGTTTATTTATTTTCTTATGTGCTACGACAATTTTTTTCAACTTTTTAATGGGAGTGATTTTAAAAAACGGATATACAGCTGTATGGATGTTTAAAAAAAGAATAAAAAATGACAAAAAAAGTTCCCCCACCCCCGCCTCTACATGATATATCGTTTCTCGTAAACGAAACAACTTGTAAAAAATATTTTTATCTCGTTTTATAGGTCATCTAAAATGATTTAGGAAACTGTGTAAAAACAATTTTCCGCACTCTCGACATAGCGTGCGGAAAGTAAAATAAAAATGATAAAAATTTGAATGGTCCGTAAAATCTGTGCTGTTTGAGATAATTAAATTAAATTTTGGTAGTAAATACCTAGTATGGGTGTGTTTACATAAGCATATAGAAAGTCTATACAGAGTGTTAAAAAAGTAGTTACATTAACCTAAAAATTAAAAATTTGATATTTAATTTTAGCGCTAGTATTGTGATTAAAGAAATATTTTTTGTTTACTTATGTATACTTGTATAGAGTTTCTAAAAAAATATAAAATATTTATACAGGGTGATTCAAAAGAAGATAATTGGGAAAATGTAAAAATAGAAAAAGGGTAATTTTTCCGTTATTAATCAATCTACAGTTTGGAAAAAATAAAAAATATAGTTACTTAAATGACAATTAAAAAAATGTATTAAATAAATATACAAGGTGAGTCAAAAAGATTGTACGTAACTTTAAAATTTAAAATTTGAAATTTATATAGTGACTTTATTTATGAACCTATCAAAATAAATATTTAAAAAAGATGTATAAAGACATATACTTTCTTAAAATGTATTTTTTTAGTATACAGGGTGTTTCAAAAAATATTATGATTTTGTTTTTGAAAAAAATATAATTTATTTTTTTACCTTTGTTTATAATTAGAATCGAATAAAATTTTACTGTCAGGTATATGCATAAGTAAAGAATATAAAAACATATAATTTAAATATACAAAGTGTTTTTAAAAAATGATTATACTTTTTTTTAATTCGTTTAAAACTAAAATATTTTTAATTTATTATGTAATAAAGATATTCTTATAAACTAGAGGCCAAAATACATACTATGAAAAACTACAAAAATAATGTATTTACAACTTTAATACAGGGTGTTGCAAAAATGATATATAGTACCTTTTAAGAAAAAGTTTAAAAATTATTTTTTACGTTAATATATTGTAACCTTTAAAAAATGCTTATACAAATAAATCACAATTGTGCATACTTAATCTATTTATTTATTATACAGGATGATTCAAAAAGAAATATTTACAAAAAAATAAAGAACATATAAACCATCATAACTTTTTTAGTTTTAGCTCTAAAAATTTAAAAATGTTTGCATTATATAAAGTCTAAAGTTCTTTTATCTTATAACTGTAAATGATATACAGGGTGTATTGAAACAAAAGGATTTTTGTTTATTTAAAAATTTAAAAGAATATCACTATTTTATTTATAAGTATATAGGGATGAAATTTTGGTTGAGAATGTACATGACAGGAAAAAATATTATTGTACATATAAAAATAATACAGGGTGACTCAGAAACTTAAAATTATTTTGTTAAATTTAAAATTTTGTAAAGAAATATTTATGAATATATAGGAAAGACATTTTAGCTAATGACATATTTAATAGGGAAAAGTATTATTATAAATATAAAAATGATACAGGGTGTCTTAAAAAATTACAATCAACAAACTTAATTACTTTTATTAAAAAATAACAATAAACTACAAAAAAGGGTATAAATATATATTTTTTATTTTTCGAATTTTTTAAGGGTATAGCATAGAAAATTTTTAAAATTAATGTTTTATCTGCTTGGACGATTATCTTTAAAAACTGTCTTGCGTCGAATATATCCCCTCTTAGTCCGCAGGAGTGAGAGATATTAAATTACTTAGTTTAAAAATAAAAATAATATGATAAATTTTATTAAAATTGTTTGCATTCTAAATTATCTTTTAAGCAAGAATATTACCGCTCTGATCTCACGTAATTTTGGGAGGGGGTGTTTTCGACACCTGGCAACATTGTTATGCATACAATTGAAGTTTGTATTGTCACAAATGTGTACATTATGAATTTGACAGTGTTGCCAATGTGATTAAAAAAATTAAGTTTTTAGGGATTTCTTGGGAAGAAGGTTGATAATATTTTTACAGTAGGGTGGACAAAAGCGCACGCGTCGAATATATTTCTTGTTAAATAAGTCTGTCACTGTTAGATTGACAAAAAATATGATTTCATGTAATTATTTACCTTTCAGTAAAAGAACTGCTAATAATAAGTATGTCAGCTACTTAGTTTATTTTGGGTACATATTTAGTTTTTTTTTATTCATTTTTTGAACATTTTTCTTTCCCTGACTGCTCATTTGTATTTATCTACCATAAGTAAAATATCTGTCTTGGACTACCAAAAGGAATAATAGCAATAATATATCCAAATATTGTTTATTTTTATTCCTGCGGAATTATATGATTTTGCATATGTCTTTAGGTATTTTCCATCCGTTTCAGCTACATTTAAAAAAATATACAATATTTTGTTTATAACTAGAAATAAAAAAAGGTTTTCATATGAGTTACAGCAGCAAAAATGTATTAACATTTTATACAAAATTCTCTAGCAGCATGTTTCCCGGAAACAATGTATCATTTCCAATAAAACTGCATTTAAATGCAAATTTTAAAGCGAGAATTTGTAAGTCCTAATTATATCAAATAACAATTAACATATATTACCTAAGCAAAACTAATTTTACCATATCTGACTCAGCGCAATAATGAGTAATATAATATGCCAAGTCCACTAACACAGATGAGATTCGAATACCTTTAGGAATTTGAGTACTTGGGAAAAAATGGACTTAAAAAAATATTTTTACCCCTATTTATTATTTTTTTAAAAATCTTTATGACATTTCATGAAGGCTTATGCCTAAATACCAGTGTACCGTGAGTGCCGGGTTACTGGATATATAACCCAATATTGTCGTGTTCCGTCAACGTTATCCAAGCACTGAAACATGCAGTTGCATTTCACAACACCTTTTAGACAACGCGGTAGTGCCACCACGGACGTTATTTTTAAATAACTACTGCCTAGAAATGGCAGAATACTACACAGTGATTTGCCATTGCCAACTGTGAGGTGACGAGCTATTAAAAATCCGATGTCCGACTCCGAGATTCGAACCCGCTCGCCACATTGCTGTTATTTATTAAACCGATTTGCTTAAAGTTTGATACGTTTATTTGATGTAAATATCTATTGAATTAAAAAAAATAAGTTTAAAGCCAAAACCAATAAAGACTAGGAACAAAGATGAGTCCTGCAACTGTCATCAATATTTTTTCTTATTGTGTGTTTTTTCAGATTATATTTTATTAAAGGAATAAAAGGGGTAGTAGCACAAAATGTATTTTTTTAAATTTAATATTAATTTTGATACCAAAAAAGTATATCAGAAGAAAAATACTTAAGGCAATATTGAAAATGCCTCTATTAATAAATATAATATCACAAACGTTATATAAACTTTTTACGTTATACAGTGCATTTCTATAATGCCCCCTTTTTTAAACAAATAATGTTTAAAAATTAAAACTTTGGAATATAAAATTTATGTTTAAATACTATACAGTGTGTCTTCGGAACTTCTTACCAAATGGAAAACTTTTAATTATTAACTTTACGAAAAATTGTACCTCCTTATAAAAAGTCCTGCTTGATAAGAAAACACATTTTCACAAAAATAATTGTATATTGGATGTACAGGGGAGCGAAAAAAGAGTTGTTACCAAATTAATATACAGGATAACCTAAACTAACTACGGCACGAAACTTTAAAGGGTGATTTTTTTATGTTATTTTATAAAGAAAATTTTCTATAAACAGATGTCCGAAGTATCTTCGTTTCTAAAATACTTCTGTGCTAAAATGTGTTAAAGTTAAAAAAAATCGATATTTTATAAATATTTTAAATACTATTAAACCGATTTGCTTAAAGTTTGTTCCGTTTATTTGATGTAATTAAGCGCTTGTAAAGCTTTACATTAATTTTCTTGGGTCCAGTAGCGTCTCAGTGGGCATAACAGCCAATATTATTGAGGAAAAATGTACGCCACCGGCTTTTTATGTAATTTTTATATTTTTCTACTACTAAAAATCCTTTTTTAGTGCCATATATTTTTTTGGTATTTCAGATATTTATAAAATACCGACTTTTTAAAAATAATTAACGCCCTGTATCTCAAACAAAACAACTCCGGACATATGTTTATAGGAACTTTGTTTCATAAAATGACATAAGAAATTACCCGTCTGAATGTGGAAGACAATGATTCAGTAGTAAAAGAAGAATTTCGGACTTCCATTGTCTTTATTAATTTATTCACACAACGTTTCGGGCAGTACTATCTCTGTCCGTTCTCAAGTGTAAAATCAGTTTATAAACCTTAAATATAGAGTCAATACCCTTACCTTTACCCACTACAAAGTGGATGTGCTTTAGATGTTACCGATATACCTGATTTTAATGACCATATTTCTTAAACTATTAAAGATAGACGTAATTAATAAACTTTTTTCTTAAAGCTTTTTTAAAGATCTTTTTAATGGTAATACTGGTGATAAATACAGGTCAGGGAGGAATTTAAAATGGCTTTAAGAAAATTCAAGATTAAGTACCTACATCTAACTCTTTGGTTTCGAAAATATGGCCTTCCAAATCTGATATTTAGGTTATTTTTAAAGTACCGCCATTTTGTAGCAGGTAGACGTATTGACTTTATATTCTAGGGTTATAAAATACTCGTTAGAAGCTTTAAAAATTAGTGCCACAAGACCCCCTTTTCAATTTAGTTTTTTTCGCAAGATGGTTTCCAGCAGCCTTAAATTTTTTAAATATCAATTTTACTTCAAAATATAGCATTAATGTATCAATTTCATATCCCAAAGTTTTAGTTTTTAAAATTGATCCCTTTGAAAAATAAAACGTGGAGAGGAGGCATTAAAGAAATGCACTGTATACATATATAAAATAAATAATTGGTAAAGGTGTTTCGTTAAAGTTTGACAAAACATATATTTATAGAATTTCACAACTCTTGCGGTATTCCGAACCTGAGCCTTTTTTGTGAATCAAAAGAGGCTATAAACAAAGCTGTGATAGCCTTAGTTTTTAAGCTACTTAGCAATATTGAAAATATTGCATTTTAAAGTACTCTTTGTATCTCAGTTAACTGATTACTCATCAAATAGGTAGGTTTTTCTAAATATTATTGTTTTTAAAACATTAACCAATATGTCTTAAAGTTTTTAATAATTAATTATATAATTATTAAAACTTTAACTTGCCTCCTTACAAGCGTTTTAAGAATATAATTCTGACTACGCCACTAAGATACAAAGGGTAGCTTACAAACGAAGAAGTCTATGACGTCGTCTTCCGTTTTTGTCTTTCGTTTTATACAGAATTCCTCAGGTTTTACCTATTTTTATTAACAACGGACAGACCCCGCAATTGCAACAAACATGGAACACCCTGTACACTAGATAGATTTAAAAATACTTGTTTTTTTTCTAACTATATCGAATATATTGTTGAAAATGATGAAAAAATCCTGTGAATGCCACAGCCCTTAATATTAATGTTAACAGGTGCCGCATGATGCATTTTAATTTTTTCTATGATTAACATGGGGAAGCTTTTTTGGAGTTTAAAATTTAATAATTTTTCAATGGTTCGTCAAAAAGGCTAGACCAAATTATTCTCTTGTATAAAACTAAACACTCTACAAAAAGCTTTTCTATCATTTTTCGACAACAGACGCGTTTCGAAGTTATTTAATTTTTAAATAACATTTATAATATCTTCTTATTTTTTTCTAATTCTTTAACGAATCTATCAACTCTAAAAACAAAAATGTAATTTTAGTTATTTTTTTTATTCTATTTTATTTATTATTATTTTATATAACTGTTAAATTTCTTATACTATCGTATCCTAATTTTCAATGAAATTTTTTTTTTGTCAAGTCAAATTTATTTTTATATATTTTTTTTCTTAACTTTGTGCCATTAGAGTAGTTTTATTAAAATCCTGATAGCTTTTTTATATATTCGCCAGAGTTGGGTAGTATTCGAATACTCGGTATTCTGAATAGTATTTATAATACATTTGGCTGGTATTCGAATACTATTCACAAATAGATCTATTTGTTTGGTATTCGGTATTCGACCGAATACCGAATACCAAATATTTTAATTTTATTGATCGCAAACGTGACTACTCCAAATTACTACCGTCCTTTTAAAAGGACGGCAACTTTTGAACGGCCTCCGCAATCGACATATAAAATATTATTGGTTGGGGATGTGATTATCAGTACTACACTTCCAAGTACTATTTAAAACATCTACTGTTTTGAATAAGAAATAATGAAAATATACTATTTATTTTTCTTCATTCGTCCATGATTCTATGAAAAAAATAGTTAGAAAAACTCGTTAAATTTTCACTTTAATTGCTTAGCACTTATTCGGTGTTGTTTCCTGTAAACAAGCTGCAGCTTGTACTACTCACGACATTTTAATAAGTGTAGCTGATTCATCTCTAGGCCGCAAAATCTAAAACTGCTTTTTAAAAAGACGGTAGTAATGACTGGGTTAATCAGTCTACTGTACACCTTACCAAAGCCCCAAAAAATGTTTACATTTTCTGGATATAACATATCCAATAGCTTTATTTCAATCTAAAAGTAATACAAAATGTTGAAGAGCAGAAATCACAGACTCTTTTTTTATTAGCCATTAACAAACTTGTCAGCAAACTGGTTGTTTTGTAAACTTAAGAATGTACATAAAAATCCATTAAACCCATATACCATTCATCATCGACTCACGCAACCTTTAAAATAAAAATGTGTTACTTAATTTACATTAGCTTTTCTTAATTGATTAATTGCTCTAGTCCGCTTTTTTAACGCCAGTTTTAATGTTGATTTTCATATTATGCAGTGTATTTTTAAGGTACAACTGGTACAAGGTGTTTTCTTCCAAAGTTTACTTATTATTTATTTTTAAATAAAACAAACAAATTTTATTTATAACAAATCAAAAACTTTTTTATTTTAATTACTAAGTTTACACGAGCGCTTTAATGCGCATAGGCAAAATTCAAATTTAAATAAAAAACGTGTGGAAACGCTCTTAAACAGTTTTAAAGGTCGTTAATCGCATTACATTAACAATTTATACCGTACCAGCTAAGTCGAAATGTTAACTGGCAATACGTGGAAAAGAGCCTGTTAACGCGTGTAGAATACCAACAGATAGAGATTAAATAAATAATTTCGTCATGTAATCAAGGTGAGTCGATATATGGACATAAGTCACAAAGTTAATATACATAAGAACTTAAATGTCCATAAAAAGAATGTGTGTGTTATATGTTTATTATTATTACATTATTATTTTTGTATAGACAAAGCATTGCAGAGGAAATGGTGGTAATATGGAACCCCCACTTTATTCCTAAACTGCTATCGAAATCTTCTATTTAGTAACTTATTTACAATCTTTATTTGAAATGTGAGACATACAGAAATTGTCGCATTAATATTCTACACTGGAGTCTTAAAATTGTAGATTGACGTTTATTTAATATTTCCCAAACATTTATTGCTGCCTTGTATAATACAAATTAAAGTGATTTAGTGACGAGTTTTTGAATTAATTTTGTATGAAACTTTTTAAAGGGTGGTTTATTTACCAAATTAAAGTTTATTTAGCATAAAAAAATGATTTTTTTGCACCATTCAATTTTTTCTTATGGCTTGTGTTTTGCTGATATGGAACCGCTAAGAGAATAGTAATATAAATTGGGTTTTATTTAAGAATAAAGATCTTCATCTGACTCATCTAACTAACAATAATAAACCAAATAATATTTCGTCCGGTTCTTCAGATGGAATTGATGCATTTTCCTGGACCAAGTCAGGATGATGATGCGTCAGTGTGAAAAATATTTATGTGGGCTTGTCAGAAATGTTCAAGATATTAATATTTCTGTTTTCACTAATAAAAAATATTTTCTTTCCAAATATGTGTTGAATTTTGCTGGGTTCCATATTACCACCATAATTTCCCGAACTGCCACATTTGACTTTTTCTCAAAAAGTGGAAATAGCACTAGACTCTTTATCATATAATTTTATTTGAGTATAGCACGTGATTTTCTAAAATATATAGAATTTATTTTTAAAAAAGCATACCAATACCATCTCTGCTTTTATTTTTTTTTGGAAAAACAAACAAACAGGGGTTTCATATTACCACCTCTTCCTCTACCCCAATGAATTATTATTAACAGAACAATTTTAGTGCAATATGACTGATACGATTTTTGTCCCGAAATCTCACAACGCACTGTGCATCGGTCCTGATTTGTTGTTGCTTTACTGGAAAATATACCTTTTCATTTAGCTTACCGTATATACCAAAAACAATTTATGTAATGCAAACTGTGACTTTTAAAATTATTTACAAGCTGCTTACACATGGGTTTCATGTAAATTTGCTTTTGGCTAATGTGCATTAAAGAGCTTGTGTAAACTAAGTTAATAATGTATTTATGAGATGGTTAAGAAGAGGTAACCCTCCTCCTCCTTAAAAGTACACTTGCGTAGATGAAACACCCAAAATAAAGTTTTTTAATTTTGCACCAATCCTTATTCAGAAAAACCTTTAAACTTTGTTGTCATAAAATTTTCTGCGGATGGAATTGCCTTGTCCTTCTTCGGAATAAATTCCTCCCTCACTTTTACAGTCTTAATCGTTATTTAGTCTCCAGCGTAATAGTGGCCAGAAAAGTTTCATTAAGAGTTACAAATCAGGGCAAAATTCAGCTGGGAATGCTTAAACAGTTTCAAAGACTCTTTGAGATAGTCATGAGAATGGGTTAATGATCTGTGTAAGCAATTGCTGAACCTATCGAGCGAATGTTTTTTTTTTTTATTTCAAAAACATCAGTTAAAAATGATAAGATCGTATTCTATCAAAAAAGCGCTGACTTACCCAAAGTAGCATTTAGCTTTAATTTAAATTTCTTCCATGCTTAACAAAATATAAATCTTTATCTTTGAACAACTATCAAATAATAACGATTTGAGGCACTTTCGTCAAACTTTGAAGATAAACCAATAGGAATAGAAAATGGGAGAAAAATAATTTTTAATCTGAAGAGCGACACAATTATTTCCCCGTGTTTTGCGCACAAAAAAGATTAGTAAAATGTATGCAAAGATGCTCGATTGGTCGCTTATTCTGCTACCGTGCAAAGACAAAAGTGTCTAATCGCAAAAATACAGGTATGAGAAAATCCATTATCCATTCAATAGACTGTTTTGTCAACGTCATAACTTTTAAAACCCCTTAGAAAGACCATTTAAATATCAAAATTTAAACATCTTTTTGTACACTAAAACACTGTAAATAATAAAAAAGAAGTCGGGTAATAGCATATTGCATAAAAGTATAAAATCTTTTGTTTATTTAGTTATTAACATTGAGTAATTTAGCACATATGTTATTACCCGACTTTTTTTATTATTTTTTTAAAATTATTTTTAACTCTTTAGTGACTAGTACACTACTAGTACCTCTTTAGGCGGTTAGCTGAAGCTTCTATTGATTTATAAGCTTTTGACAGTAACCAGAACTAACCATGCCCCCACCTATACTCTCTGTCTTTACTCTCTTATATTGTCTGTCAAAAGCTTATAAATCGATACAAGCGAGGCTGCAACAAATCGATACACACGGGGCTGCAGCTATCTACTTGTCTTTTAGTTCGGTAAAAAAGTGTGCGCCCTTGATCTTTCCACCGTATGGCAGAGAGAAAAAAATGGTCTAGTACCTTTCTCTCTCGCGATCCTGACATAATTTTTATGGGACCACCGCGGAAAAGCACTCTTTCAAATAAAAAGAAATTTTTAAAATTGGTCCACAATTGACGGAGTACCTAATTGGTGTACTTACGTAAAAAAAAAAGAATATAGGTGTCGAGCATATAACCTCCTTCTTTTTTTTTTTTAAGTCGGTTAAAAAATTGAGAATTATTGAGGTTATTATTTTTGACAGTACCTTGTATTATTTATATATTTATACTTTAAGTGTAATAAATCATCTTGAATTGTTGGACCATACGACTTTTAAAATAATTTCATTGACGGGGACCTTGAAGATAAAAAGTTTCGCTATAATAACTATTTTAAAGCTGGTTAAGTCATTAATGTATTCTGCTAAATGTACCGTGTAATTTATGTTTATGTTTTTAACCTTTGACTCGGCTTGCACGTCTTTTCTTTGCTGTCATTATTTTTTCGAAGAATCGCGTTTTTTGAAAATATAAAAAAGTAATTTACTATGAAGTGTTTACAAAAATAATTACCAAACATTAAGAGGAATATACAGGGTGCGTTTTTAAAACTTACAATGGGTATATTTTCTAAGTCATGGTAAATATAAAAAAATAAAAAATATCGTTTTTATAAAAATGCTTTTTCTACTTCTGTATAAATAAGAAAACTTTGTGGTCCTAGCAACGCGAATGATAACGAAAGAGAACCTTCGTGTTACCTGGTTGCTAAGCGTTGCTAGCTACGAAAGTAATATTTTCCGCCTGAACAAAAAGTAAGAGTAAAAAAAAGAAAATATGCTTGTGAGAAATATTAGGATTTATTTATAAAAAGTAACTAATTTTTTCTACTACTGTATAAATAAGAAAACTTTGTGGTCCTAGCAATGCGAATGATAACGAAAGAGAACCTTCGTGTTATCTGGTTGCTAAGCGTTGCTAGCTACGAAAGTAATATTTTCAGCGCCTGGACAAAAAGTAAGAGTAAAAAAAAAGAAAATATGCTTGTGGGAAATATAAGGATTTATTTATAAAAAGTAAATAATTTATGACAAAATATTTTAAAAAACTAGGTTAGGTATTGACATTAAAAGTAATTGTGCAATTTGAGCAATTAGCAAAAGAAATTGGAGGAATAATACTTGAATTAACAGTTTTTAAATTTGTTGTTGGGGTATCGTTATCACCTTTAACTACGTTAATATTCATATTTTTCACTGTTATTTCATTAGAGGAAATATTGGTAGGAATTTCGTGTAAAATCTTCTTTGAAATTTCCACCTTAGTACTATAGGATTCAGCAATATATCCCTCCTATGTTAATGATTATTAAATTATGCGATACATAGAACAGTAGCAGAAAAAATATAATACATTACACGATGCGAAAGGCCTTTCAAGTGTTCGGAGGTTTTAAATAACCTCGGCTTCGCCTCGGCCATTTAAAAACCACCTCACACCAAAAAGTAAACTTTCGCATCTTGTAATGTAAATAACTATTTCGTTGGTCATAAAAAGTTAGGGTTAAATCAAATACTACCCATAACTTTTAGAAAATAATATTTTATCATTCATAGAGAATACCATAAAATGTTTCAATAAATTAATGTAAAATTAATTAAAAACTAAAAATAAATTAAAATTAAACTCCCTGTAGAGCTAACCCGCTCCCATAAGAGGTTCTGGTTAGTTCTATTGCACAAGCGCTTAACAATAAAGACCAGTTGCTATTACTTTTTTCTCGACAAAATCCAGAAAGAAAAATAACCAAAACTAACAGAACTTTTTAGGGGCGCGGGTTAGCTCTACAGGGAGACTAACCAAATAGAAATTTTTAATGGCGAAAAAGTGGTTTTTTAGTTCGAAACGTCGCATAAATGTGAAGTGTTGGATTTAGACTTACAATACGAGACACTGATTCGCAAAATTTCGTTTTTTTTTTAGAATAATTCCAGAACAACTACAAATATTTAAGTTTTTAAAACGAAATATTTTTAAGTATGAAAATGTGCAACTTTGTCCCAATTTAACCAATCCTGTATGTCTCATCGTTCGTGTGATCCTAACTGCCTTTTCACATTAGCGAAAGACGGACAGTTGGGCAACGAACCGACGACGCTATCGATGTGTATGGAGTCTTATGAGACCATTCACACGTTGAGAACGCAAAAAGTCGGCTGTGCGTGTCAAAGGTCTCATAAGACTTCATACACTTCAACAGCATCGGCCCGTGGCCCAACTTTCCGTTTTCCTCTAGTGTGAAAAGGCAGTAATGGTAGGTGGCCCTCGAATTTGTACTAGTCTGCATAGATGGTTTTGCGGATAAAACATAAAGGAATGTTACTTTATGAGGACATAAAGGGATGTTGCTTTGTAAAGGGCCAGTAGAAAATTTTATTATGTTGCTTGATTCTTTAAAGTAAAAGTTATTAAAACAGGCATGGGTATTCCTTGAGGTATCAAGTCAAAAAGATGTGAAAGTTAGAGCGAAAACGCAGAAACATACAGTTTTTAAAAGTTGTTTTCCCCTTTTTCTTTTAACTGGGATGGGGAACTAAGATCGGGTACAATTTAGGTAAAAGAGCATTACTTAAACTACTTTTTGACATCAAAATTATTTCAGTCACTTGGCCACGTACCAAGGAGTTACTAGCAACTTTTTAATAGCAAGAGGGGTTATGTAACACCTCATAAAAGGGCCTTCTGCATTTCCTACTTAACATCACTTTCTTATTGAAAATCGTCCCCGCCATTCTAGACTTACAAGCCATGCATAGTTCTTTAAATGATTGTGCATGACGCATAGCTGAACTGCAAAAAGAAATAAATATGAATCTTGAATACCGTGGTCTCAAAAGTATCTAAATCCCGAGGATTTGAATACAACGGGAAAAAGTACTATACCGCTGTACGAGGATTCAGTATTCATAAATACTTTTGAAGCCCAGAAAAGTTCTTACCCAAAAACCCACAACTTTTTGTGGTTGTAATAACAGCATTTAAATACATGACCAAAGCAAGTGTTTAAATACTAAAAAAATGTATTTAAATACCGGGATTTCAATACCAGGATTGGAATTCTGGACCAAAGCAAGCATTCGAATACTCAAAAATGTATTCAAATACCAGGATTCGAATACAGGACCAAACCCAGTATTTAGATACTAAAAAGCTTTATTCAAATACCGGGATACATGAATTTAATTTCTTTATTTCAAAAATGGTATTTACAATGAAGAACCCAGAATACTGATCAATAAAGTTAGTTTGGGTATAAATTTACATCATACGGAAAACTTTTTGATTATTAATTTTACGAAAAAAGTTATTCTTTATAAAAACTCTGCATGGTCTAAACCCAAAATGGAAGCATCTAATATTAATTTATTGCAGTGGTATACGAGATATGTCAAAAAGGTAAACTGTGCTTAAGAAAAAATCACCTTAATTTTTCATATTATCATTATATTATTTATAATTTTTTTAAGAAAAGAAGTTTGGAATTAAAAATAACAATAAAATATGCAAACTTGTTCATTTAAAGAAAAACCTTTTTATTTAATTTTTTGCGCATTAACGAGGAAAATTTGCGTTTGTACATTTCTGCATACTTATTTCAAAATTTAATCATTATATATAATAAAACTAAGTTGATAAAATGTGCGTGCCGATAAAACTTGAAAAGTAGTCCCGATACGATAAAGGGACTTATATAGTGTGATAGCCCTTTATCCCCCTCGAACAAGAAAGTTCCCGTTTTACCCTAAAGGGCGTATTTTTAAAGATATAAGGACTCTTCCAACCCTTCAACTTGGAAATTAAGTGTAGTGGCGCCATCTGTTGTCGAGTATTTGAACTTCATTCAGAACAACGGTTATGGGTTGTTTACAAACAAGTAGTATAAATAATGAGAAAATGTTTTCAATAATGTTTTTACTTTTTACTTTTTACTACCACGTAATCTCATATCAACTCCCGAGCGAAGCCGTGAATCATAGCTAGTATATAAATAAAGCTTAAGAACTGTCAAAACAGTGAAAAGTCACAAAAACGCTTGTTATCGCAGAAAAAATCCAAAGTTTATTTTTTTAATATTAACAAGATTGCATATTTGAAAGTGTTTTTAATCCTTAACGTCTTTTCTTAATAAATTTTTTTTGATATTATGAAAAATAGAGGTACTTTCCTATTAAACAAAATTCATATTTTTTAACATACCGCGTATACTACTTCAAAAAAGGTATAACTAATAAATGCATTTTAGGGTTTTGAACCATGCATAACTTTTAAAAATAATATTTGTTTTTTTCAAAAAATTAATAATATGAAAGTTTTTATATGGTGCGAACTTAAGAAGACCCGCTGTATTTAGCTAAATTTAACCTATTCATACGATTAAATAAGGAACAGTTTCCAATTTTCTATTTATTTTTTTGGAATCAATTACATAAACAAAAAATATTATTTAAAGATCGCCAGTTTTTTACCATTGCATTGTAGGCTTGCTTTAAATCCACAATATTGCTAAAATATTTACTTTAGGATTATTTTTAAACCCGGTGCCATAAAGATAAAATACGGGATAACATTATTTATTGTTTAATCAGTTTGATACTTTAAAATATTTTTAGGTGTTTTAAGCGTATTAGATAATTGGAATGTAGCTCGATACAGTGAGTCGATGTACAGAGTGTCCGAATTTCGTTGCAATTGCATTTCATTTTTATGATTCTCTTAGTTGGATGGTCTTTTTTGTTAGGTACACGCCTAACAAAAAGACCATCCAATAAATGAATCCGCCTAACCAATATAGAGCATATCTTCAATTCCCTTAGTTCTTGATATACAGGGCGAAAATATTTGTTTTTCCATTTTTAGACTCACCTCGTATTTAGTTGTCTTTTAAGTTACATCAAAAGTGAAAACGGATATAAGTAGATATTTTTACGCAAAATCGGGCGTATTAATAAATAATAGTTTAAAAAACTAAAAAACACGCTTTTATATGCAACCGAACTAAAAATTGAAAATAATTTTCATTACAAAGAGTTTGTATTATAGTAATAAAAGGTCAAACAATGAATCATAATTATATACCTCAAAATAGAATTATAATAAAATTTAAGATAATAACAGAATAATTCACTTCAGAGTAAAAGCGTGGGTTGCATTTTACTATTTTTTTCATAACTTTTCCCTCATAGATATTTACAAATGAAATAATTATAACATTTAATATATTACGCACCTCACGCTTTTATTCTGAAGTGAATTATTCTGTTATTATCTTAAATTTTATTATAATTCTATTTTGAGGTTTATAATTATGATTCATTGTTTGACCTTTTATTACTTTAATACAAACTCTTTGTAATGAAAATTATTTTCTAATTCTTATTTCGGTTGCATATAAAAGCGTGTTTTTTAGTTTTAAACTATTATTTATTTTTCATTTTTTAGTTCGATATATCAATTAGTTTTCTGCGGACATGGGTTATTGAAATGTTTCACGAACTATTTCATAATCTAATCATTTCATTTAAATCTTCACTGTTGCATGGGGTTTCAGAACGCAACTACTCCGAACAAGTTTCTGTCAGCCTTATGCTGAGAGTACATCCGAAACTGCACGCATGCGCAGATCGCACACTAGCTCTTTCTCTGTTACTCTCCTACAGAAAATCTATAAAGAAATTTATTTATCCTGGCGATCCTAATCAGGATAACGGGATACTGTGCAAAGTTTCAAAGAAATCAAATCGCTGGAAGTTGGTGAAAATTAAGCTTAAAGATTCCGTTACATACATACATACATACATACAACCCAAGCTAATAAAAGCGTGTTAAAAATAAATATTATGATAGAAATTTTACGTGCCCATCGAATTTATTATTTGTCTGATCAATACCCTAGATTGATGGAGACCATTGGTACGATCTGATAGGGACTTACTAAAGTTATTTTTTAGCTTTTAGTACATACCTTCATATATTTTTATCGTAATTAAACCGTTTACAATTTTTTGAATAATTAATAACTACTTTATTCCACCCAAACCCAGAACTCCTATTTATCCTTTGGTTTCTCAAGTTTTTCTTATTTATATATTAAATATTTAAAAACTAAATATTTTGATCAGCGCCTCCGTGCTTATACTACCAAAAATAGTATGACTCTATAATTTTTAGAAAAATAATCGATAAAAAAAATAGTAGAAAACCATGTATAAAGCTTATACCTTTAAACTTTAAATTTCAACAATAATTTTGGTATCAGTTCCATACACGGTTTTCCATTATTTTCTCTAAAATTAAATGTTTTTCTCAAAAAATAATGAATACATACTGATTTTGAACACGGTTTTAAATATTAGCGAGCACAAATTTATGGAACCGAGGGGTAAACAGGGATGCTGAGCAAGGTAAAATGGTAAAGACGCAGATGTTAAATATAAACAAATATGAACTGAGGCCAAATTTTATTTTTTGGTTATAAAGCCCATATCATGGCCCACTATGCGAAACTCAATTTTTAAAATTAAAAACATCAATTTAGGGTCTAAAAATATAAAATATCTATAAGGTATTGTATATTTTTAAATTAGTCCCGTCCTATATAACTAATAAATAATGCAAATACAGGGTATTCCATAAGTAAAAACCTTTAATTTGGTTTATATTTCAAAAATATAAATTTCCAAAAATCTAACTACACTATTGGATTCTACGTAAAAATATGTACCAATATCCGTTTTTAGTTTTGTTGTAAGTTACAAGACAATTGAAATTCGAGGGGGTCTAAAACCGCAAGTATATCTCTAATAATAAACGAGATACCCTGCAATTGCCACGAAATCCGGACACCCTGTACATCTCATTCAACTTAAAATTTCCATTGGCAATTTTTGCAAATTCATTAACCATAACATCTAGATCAGGGATGGCGAACCAAGGGCACGCGAGGTAAAATTTTGGGCACGCGAATGTGTTGATGTTTTTTTTTTTCAGTAAAAATACAGCGGACGGAAGGTACAGAGATGAGAGTTTTAAGTAGAAGACCTTTTTTGCTTTTAAATTTTTACCTTACTTTAAAAAGTATTTCATGGTTTCATGGGACGCCTAGGACATCATTTTGAAAGTTTTAAGTAAAGGACCTTTTTTGATCTTCATTTTTTTAGTATCATTTTACATTTTTGTACAAAAATGTTACATTAATACAAAAAGGTTCGCCATCCTTGTCCTAGGGTATTAGGACATATTGAAATGAGACTTGATATAGGTAAATTGTATAAGAAGATGAGTGCTATCATTTTTATCCTTTGGTTTCTCCCGGCTTAACTGGAACTGGCTCCAGATTTAAATTTTTAAATGGAAAATAAGACTTTTGATTTCTGAAACAGTTGAAAATAAGTATGTGACTTTTTTTTACGCTCTGCCTGATTTTTTGAAAGCCATTTTTATTATTGCCTCTAGATGGCCATGATCTTTTATTCATGTATTTATTGTTAATTCTATCGCAAATTAAGATGAGTGTTGTTGTATTTATAATGTTTTTTTAATGCTTGTCTAAGAGGGCCGCCATTTAAACATAATAGTTAGATATAAAAATGTCATTTTACCAACTTGTTTTATTTCTATCTTTCATACTAGTCACTCAAAAGTTTCATGAATGTATTTTGTGATATTACCTAGAGTCATTATAATAATTTGCATCCAATCACGGCTACGATAAAATATAAAAAAAAACAAGGCTTAAAAACTTATTAAAATTTCCCTTTCTAATTAGGAATTATTTAAGATGTAAAATATACAGAATGTTCCATTTAAAATTGTAAAATTTGGGACATTTCTATTATATCATTTACCTACATATATCAAGTCTAATTTTGATATGTCTGATACTCTAGAAGTTATGGCTTCTCTAGTTAATTTTCTTAAACTAGGTATAAATCAATCCTTGCTGATTTTTAAGATATCTACAGTGTGTCACTGTACTTTGCCGAGGGCAAAGTTATTTCATGTATACATAAAATTGGTACATCTCCTATACACAGGGTGTGTCTAAACAAATGCGAAAAATTTTAGAAGGTGATTCCTTTGTTTAAAATAAAGGGTAGTTTGTTTTATAAACATAAGGTCAAAAGTCAACCATTAGGAGATATCGCAGTTCAAAAATGGCAAAAAATAACCTTTTTATTTTTTATCTGAAAATCGAAAATTGCTAGAATAATAAAATTTTACGAATATATTGCTATTATAAAAGTACACTTTCCAAATATATATTTTTAGAAATTAATGAAAGTAGTAAAAATAGACTCACCCTTATCGTTCTTTCTAACCAAATTTTAAAAGACACTTACGAAATGACCTTGAAAAATATAAATTTGGATAGACTGGTTTATCTAGAAATTCTGGTAACTTCTGAAATTTTTCGTTAAACCTATCAATTTAAAATAAGAAAACAAAACGTAAATCATATCATGCCGGGACGGAAAAATTTATTTTATAAAAATTCCATTTTTCTGAAGTAACCTATGAAATCATTTGTAATATGTCTTTATTTGACATTGCTTGATAGTTTAAATGCAATTCTTATTTTGTTTTTAAGAAACAACATAAAGAGATTTTTTTGTTATTTTTTTGCGATATCTTACTAAGGGTTGAAGTTTGACCCCATGTTTATAAAGTAAACTACTCTTTATTTTAAACAAGGAATTTCCTCCTAAATTTCGCATCTATTTAGAAACACCCTGTATACGCATTACAATTTTTTTTGTCATATATTCGATATTGTTACACATCTATATTCTCCGTTATCATTCTCTGACATTCCCCACATTGTTTCACGAAAAAAATGTTCCATTTTCGTAGCATTCGATGCAAGAATGTATATATCTCCGGCTCTATTATTGCTCTAAAAGCGCCATTTGTCATATTGCAAAATTGGGTAGATGCGAATGCTCAAAATGAACCGGCTCACAAACCACAGAACAAAACGCAACCCAATATTTTCAACAATATATCACAGAGAGCGTCTGTTGCGGTTTTACTTCGAAGTATTAGAAAATAACCAAAATAGCATGTTTGTGTGTGTTTTATTTTGAAAACATTAAACATCCATTACTAAAAAAATAGTAAATAAAAATGTTTTGTTAACTGACTCAGAAAATAAAGAATTTAAAATAAACTTTATCTGTTAAAAAAAAAACCTTTTGGATCTACAATGTCCAGCGAATGTTTTTGCTGCCATAAAAAAAATGGCAGCAAAAGGTAAAATTTTGGGATATAAAATTGATGCATAAATACTATATTTTAGTGTGAAATTGACAGATAAAAATTTCAAGATGGCGGTTGGGCGCCATCTTGAGAAAAAAGTTTAATGGAAAGGGGATCTTGTAGCACATTATTTTAAAGCTCCCGATGAGTACTTATAACCCTAAAATATAAAGTCAATACCTTTACCAAATACAAAATAGCGGTACTTTTAGAATAACCTAAATATTTTATAGATTTAGATGGCCATATTTCCGAAACTAATAAAGTTAGATTTACTTAAGGTGGTGTTTTCTTAAAGCTCGTTAAAAGATCTTTTAATAGTGATACTTGTGATAATATATTTTACTGATGACTGTGATATGGTAATGTGTATGTTTTTGTAGAAAAATGTAAGTTTAGTATGTTGCTTTTATAGACTAAAAAGGTCTGTAATAATAATTTATTAATAACTAATTATGACTTGTATAAAACATGTAAATGTTAAATACTAAAATAAATCATTGTATCATTGTATCATTGTATACAGAATAGAAAAAAAGGATATATTATTTAATTTGGTACCCTGTATATTATTTTGCCATTAAAAACATCTAACTTTATTAGTTTCGGAAATATGGCCATCCAAAGGTAATTTTTAAAGTACCGCCATTTGGTATTAGGTAAAAATATTCATTTCATGTTTTAGGGATATAAAGTACTCGTCAGGAGCTTTAAAATGATATGCTACAAGACCCCCTTTCTATTTAATGATATTCACACTCGTGATATGACAACATTTCCACTTACGTGAACTATATCATTGTTGCTACTTGTTATGTAATAAACTATTGCAACACTATATAATATATAGCATTTTCTATGCATAAAAACAGTGTGCTATTTGGGATTTTTACATGTAGTCGTAGGAAAATAAAATTGTTTAGATATTTTTAGATACTTTCTGTACCCTTGCAAAAAAAAAAGATGAAAAAGTTGGATAAAATACAGCTTATGAGAGAAAATATTTGGAAAAAAGGTATGGCTCGTACCAAAGACAGTAATACTCTAAAAAAAGTCAAAATCCCTTAAATTTTCATCTAAATTTCCTTTGAAGGTAAATGTCGGCGGGATTTTCGCCAGCTATAAAAACATTTTCGGATCCTCTAGTCCGCCTATCAATTCCTCGCAATCTAAAACGGTTTTCTATAAAAACACGGTAAAAAGGTATTTGTTATTTCGTAAAATGGGAATTGAATCGTCAGAGAAAATTGACTCGATTTAAAATAATTTTTATCGGTTGTTTAATTTGAAAACGTTTTGTAATTTTTGAGAATAAATTGGGACAGAACCGGCTTTGGAAGTCGACTTCCACAGGGTGTTAGTAAATTGATTCCCAATGAGAGGAGTGGTCATAAAGCTATTAACATTAATATGTAAATTGGTTCCCGAGCCCCAGAAAAGTCGTGTAGTTCTAAGAGCCCGTGAGCGGCTGACCTTCACGTTATTTTGTAAAAGCTAAAAGTTTGTCAGTCCCAACATATGTAGGTTGAATCGATGGGAGACTATGAAGTTTGACCCATAGTGGCTTTGGCAGGTACCAGGTACCGAAGGGTAATGGATTGAAACCTAACTTTCGTCATTTTATAAAAGCTACATTTTAGATATGTTCTTTGGCTACCTATTAAAAGATATTTCCTCAGTCGCAAAATAGTTTTAACCGTTCCAACCCCTTGGCAGACAAACATTTTGGGATGGCCCAATGGTCCGAGGAAGTCCAGTATTTCTGTTATTTAACAAGATATGGCAAAAAATCTTATATAAGGATTGTAAGGTTTCCACGTCCTAAAAATATTTCCTTGGTGTAAAATTCTCCTAAAAAAACTTTTGGTAATTTGAGTATAGAATATAGTGTACAAACTTTAAAGATTTTAATAAAAAACTTATGAATGTTTAACACAACACTGACCATTTTTGCAAGGCTTAAATGTTCAAGCCAAACTTTGGTGAAAACTA
>JACEGR010007650.1:0-46329 GCA_014170235.1 Listronotus bonariensis
TATCAGGTTTCTTGAAGTCAAGATCTGTTACACAAGAAACTAGTTAAGTCAAATGCAATTTCTACTATTATATCCATCTGTGATAAAAAAATAAAATTCTATTACAATTATGGTTTTCCTTTTCATTTAGTATGGTCGTTTTTACATTATATGTAAAGCCGGCTACAGACGACATGCCAAGGTTTGGCAAATGTCCGCTCGTTCAAATGTTCCCGCATTCCAACGTCATCTCTGCTTTGCTATACCGGGTCAGACAGGATGTTGTTACTCCCCCCATTTGTCTTTAAGTTTTTAAGAAAAACTAATATATATTTTACAGCAATATTATCACACAAATTAACATTTTTTGACATTATCACAACCTTAAAATCACTTCCGGTTTAACCGGAAGTACTATCAACTTTCATATTTTGTGCCCTATTTTTATTTTTTTTATATTTGTATTCTGTATAAAATTCCATTTTCAATGATATATATCATACAGGGTGTTTCTTCTTAAAATGGCGACCAGAAAAGATTTTTAAAGAAAATCAAGTCGCCATTATTTCTGTTTTAAATACATTTTTTGCTAAGTAAGCCTGTGAAAATAAGAATAACCTATTTTACTTTCACAGGTAGTGACATATTCCATTTTCTTTAATAAGTACTTAAATTTCGTCATTTAAATTTTTAATGACATTAATGAGAGAAAAGTAAAATTTGACAAACATTTTAAATGGCAACACCCAAATTTTATTTTTAATGACATATCACAACATATTGTTTATTTCTAAGATGTCGGCCATAGATCATTTATTGACGACATCCGAATACCGGAATTCTTTACTAAAAGATCTATGGCCGCCATCTTGAAAATAAACAATATCTTGGGATACGTCATTGAAAAGAGGTTTTAGTGTAGAATGTTATGCCAAACTTTGGGATTAAAAAAATATTATTCTTTGCTCCCTTATCACTATGCCATAAGGCTATCAGGTCTAGCTCAGTACTGGAGTGGGTTCGGGATTTCTGAATATTTACCCTCCGGTGAATACGCTGTAGGCCCAGTGCATACGCTAAGCAATGAGCGCCAGGTAATTTTATTTTAAAATGGGAAATGGTGTTAACACAAAAAAATTACCAAAAAATTAGATATATATATAATTTTAATTATTAATTATAGGTATATACAAGGAGAGAAAAAAATTATCACCTTAACCAAAAAGAAATTAAATTGTGGGTTATCTTACGATACTAAATTCCTAGTAAACTTTTAGTATTTAGAGAAAGAAAAAAATACTATACTAGTAAATGGAAGTTATTCTTACAATATTAATTTTAATTATTAAACTTAGGTATATAAAACAATATAATCAAAAGAAATGAGAAAATGGTAGGTGATTCGTACACTATTAATTTTAGTAATTAAATTTAGGTATATAAAACAATATAATCAAAAGGAAATGATCAAATGGTGGTTATTCGTACACTATTAATTTTAGTAATTAAATTTAGGTATATAAAACAATATAATCAAAAGGAAATGATCAAATGGTGGTTATTCGTACACTATTACTGAATCAGTCCACGCAATATCTTAAATGGTAAAGAAAAATATAAGTAAAAATTGATTTTTTTTTTGAAACGCTGGGAGTAGACCAAACCTAAATTAACCCTTAATGAGCACTGTCTTGATTGATCAATCTTGCAGCTTTACAGCAATGGGGGTAATTTATATCAAAAATCTATTTAAAATCTATTTTTATATCGATAAATCGTTGCTTATTTGATTAAAAAAAATATGTTATTTACATTAACGAACCAAAATATTTTAAAGAAAAAAAAAGTTGCAATATTTTTGTTTTATGACTTAGCTGTGTTTGGTGATGGATGGTTTTCTGGCGGGACTGCAGGGTCTGTAACAACCACCAGACTGCTTTGGGGTAGGTTCAACGGTTTTGTAGTGGGACTGCAGAGTCTGTGACAGCCACTAGACTGCTTCGGTGAAAGGACTCATTAGCAGATCCACGGGGGACAACTGTTCGTAATGACCCTTCTTATACTGGTCTTCGCTTAGCCAGGTACAAATACCCCTGGGAAGAAAAACAACCCTAATTAATATTCAGATTTGGCACTCTGCCACTTATCCGAGTGAAATTAAATTTTAAAGTAATGAAAATTGTGCTTAGAATCACAAAAAATCTGCACATGGCCTGACATAACCTTAATAAAAAAATCCTAAAACCTAGTCTCTCTAAAAAAATGATGTATAAAAAAAAGCTGTACTTAGGCAAGGAAAGAAAAGAGATGCATACCTTTTGATACAAAAAGGGGCTCCAAATGCCGATTTGGTGCTTCCAGGCTGGCTTGGCCTGATGGTCACGTGGCCCAAGGTAGAATTTTATCCCGAAAAATTCGGATATCTTGTCTGAAACTAACTAGGAAAACTTCACACACTTCCAGACGAAGAATTTTCTTCTGCAGTGCTTTCAAAACCCTTAACAAAAGGAAGGTTTATAAAAAAACCTGCTACAAGCACTGAGGTTCTACCAGGTGGAGAGTTCTCGGAAGCTGGCCAAAAAGTGAGATCGTGAGAATCGTCTTACCAAAAAAATACCCTTTTTTTTCTTTTAAACCCGCCATAACCAAAAACGTATGGTACTGTCAGATTCAAGGTCTGTCGGATCTTTATGGGTATTTACACCGAACAGTTCTGGTGCACCCAGATTGTAACCTAGGAATAGTTGCAATGTAGCAAAAAGTAGAGAATGGATGAAAGCGGTCATTCGACATTTTTAGGTTATCGAGACGCGGCATAAAATTAGGTTTATAACCGAAACTAGACCTTAAAATTTCAGCAACATAACACCACACCCCACCCAAAAGAGAATTACCCTACACTTCTGCAGGGCTGGCGGTGACGTATTGACACTTACCTTGGCGCGAAACGAGTTAGGTGTAAATACGTCCTGGAAAAGAATTACTCTGCACTGGGTACTAGTGGTGGTAAAAGCCCACCAAGTGCTGAGATAAGGTTAGCCCTCAGCTGCCTTACCTCTGTGGAACTTTGCTGGTAGGTAATTTTGTTTGTATTAGCTAGGATACACAATAGTAATAATTCGAGTTTCATTTTTTGTTTTTACTGTACCTTGTATTGCAACTTCATGATATTCGGTTAGGTTTTTTTTTATATAGTAGTTACACCAATTATACTAAAGGTAATATTTTTTTTGTGGTAACTTATCATTAGATGTTAGTTTTTTTTACCTAATAGTTTCTATGGGGATTTTGTTTGCTTTTCCCATTTTTTTTGTGCTATTATCTTATACCAAGTGTAAAGTATTTTAAGATATCTAAAATTTGCTTATTGATAGGTAGTGTAAATTTTGCAAGTCTCTCTCTTTTAATATTTTTCTGCAGTTAATTTTTTTTATCCTTTGGACATTGACCTTACTTCTGGAGAAAATTACGGGGTAATTCTCTTTTGGGTGGGGTGTGGTGTTATGTGCTGAAATTTTAAGGTCTAGTTTCGGTTATAAACCCTAATTTTATGCCGCGTCTCGACAACTTCGATAACAAAAATGTGTTAAATATGTTTTTTTTTATGTTTTATCTGTTTTCTGTGAAATTAAATTTAAACAAAATATTATTTGGCTTTTCTCCAGAATAAAATTAAAAGTGTATTTAACATTTTAAGAAAATAAAACTTTTATACATTATGAAAACTATTCTGCTCTTACACAATATAATAAAAGTTATTATTACTTTAAAAGAAATAAAATAATGAAATATTCAATATTAAATTACTTACAATACAAAGTTTTCAATCTATATACAAAGGTTCACTAGCACTCAGTTGAAATCATTTTAACGCAATAAAATAACATCTTAACAAGACGCAAGACGAGAACTGGGCCAATGGTTGCGTCTCAAAAATGTGGTAAATAGTTTACCAAAATGTGGTAAACAGTTTACCTAAAAAACTATAGGTAACTTGTTAGAAAACTAAAAAAAATTAAAATGAAATGCCTGATGGACACTTTAGAGTTTGACATTACTTTTGAAAAAATTAACTGGTAAAAGATAATAATAATAACTTTTATTATATTGTGTAAGAGCAGAATAGTTCTTCATAATGTATAAAAGTTTTAATTTTCTTAAAATGTTAAATAAACTTTTTAATTTTATTCTGGAGAAAAGCCAAATAATATTTTGTTTAAATATGTTTATTATTGACGTTCCAAGAAAAATTTTTATCATTAATTTTCTGGTTTAAAAATTAACGAGTACTACAGTTTTGTAAGTGAATGATAGTAGTTTATAACAATAACCAAATATGAATCTTTTTTAGTCGTATTAAAAACGGTAACATGAAGTTTTGCAACAAAAGTATTAAATACTACTGCACATTATTTGCTACAAAAACGGAGCGAGTTTTACTACAACGTGTACCTGGGGCCTATAGTGCTACACATTGTAACTGTGTAGGTTACAATTGCATGAATATTTACCAAATTTTTTTCCGTGTTGCCTTGGTCATGCGCTGTTGTTAAACATCGAGCATAAAAAATGTAAAGCCCTTTATTCGGACTTTTACCTACGGCACTAAGCTTGGTACTCGTTGCTGAGATATACAGGGTGTTTATTTAAAACTTTCCACTCAAGTTATCTTCGAAACGAGACAGATTTGAGAAAATCGCCGGAACACGTCAAGATATTTATTGAGGGGAACGTTTTTACAAAGAATTGGACGGCGCCCCTTTAACCTAACCACCAGGGCCACTACCCCAAAATTCTTAAATGAGAAGGCGAGTCGAGTGATACATCATTGTAAAGCTCCTGACGAGTACTATAACCCTAGAATATGAAGTCAATATGTTCACCTATTACAAAATGGCGGTACTTTAAAATTACCTAAATACCTGATTTGGATGGCCATATTTCTGAAACTAATAAAGTTAGATGTACCTAATGTAGTGTTTTCTTAAAGCTCTTTTAATGGTGATACTGGTAGTAATATACAGGGTAGAAGAAAAAGTACATATTTTTTTATTTAAGAACCCTGTATATTATTTTACCATTAAAAAGATCTTTAAATGAGCTTTAAGAAAATACCACATTAAGTACATCTAACTTTATTAGTTTCTGAAATATGACCATCCAAATCAGGTATTTAGGTAATTTTTAAAGTACCGCCATTTTGTAATGGGTGAAGATATTGACTTCATATTCTAGGGTTATAAAGTACTCGTCAGGAGCTTTAAAATGATGTATCACTCGACCCGCCTTCTCATTTAAGAATTTTGGGGTGGTGGCCCTGGTGGTTAAGGGGTTAAAGGGGCGCCGTCCAATTTTTTGTAAAAACGTTCCCCCTCAATAAATATTTTGACGTGTTTCGGCGATTTTCTTAAATCTGTCTCGTTTCGAAGATAACTTGAGTGGAAAGTTTTTAAATAAACACCCTGTATAAATATAGTAAAAATTTAACATAATTTTTAAATTTGGATGCACATATTTTCAAAGCAATAAGAAAATACATATCAAATGTGGTACTGTCTTAAAGCCCTTTGAGATACATTTTTAATAATAACACAATATATGAGGTGTTTCATTTAAAAATTTTTGGTTTACTATGACAAATTTGAGAATGGCCGTGTTTTCGAACCTATTAAAAATTGGATAAATCACCTAAAAATTTATTTTAAGGTTTTCAACATTTAAATAATTATTATAGTGGTTTTTCTTTTCTTTACAAATTCTTAAGAAACAACTTAAAAAAACTTTGAAAACTGTTAAATTTAATGCCGGAACTTTGAGAACACCCTGCTAATTTTTTCATTTTTTTAATAAACGCCGTCTTTCTGCTGGATAAGTAGAGTTACGATAATTATTGTTTAATTCACTAAATCAGTTTGGGAGCATTATTCAAATTACATTCATACAGCTTAATTAGGCTTGATTCTCCTAAAACTTTAATAAACTAAATAATGATGAAGTTTGTAAAGAGCTTTTAATCATACTATTTGAAACTACAATGGGATAATAGGTATTAATGATTTGCATGGCAATATATATTTATTCCGTTTCAGTTCCTCGCAAATAAATCAAAACGTATTGAGAGAAATGCATTAAATAATTAAACTTATGATATTTTTATAATAACTTTAATAAAGGGTTTTCCATTTTTAACCCTCGATGTTTTACAACAGCGCATGACCAAGGCAAGAATGATACAACTATTAAATTTCGGCGGAGTACTCAGTCAGTAGTAACATGGAACGCTACACGATTGAACAACGCGTAGAAATCGGTAAAACTTATTATCAAAATCAGTGTTCGGTTCGCCAAACGTTCCGTGCACTGCGTTTAATTTATGGTATTCGCAGGTCCAGCGATTTAAATTCGTTGGAATTCTTCTTGTGGGGCTACATAAAATCATAAGTATATTCGGACAAACCACAAACGATCGCCGCCCTAAAGGCCAACATAACTCACATCATTAGTGAGATTCGGCCATTGGGCCAAATTTGTGTCAGAATGTCATCGAAAATTCTATCTCTAGGATTTAAATGACTCAGCGAAACTGCGGCGATCATTTAGCTAATATAATTTTTAAAACTTACCGTCATTTAATATGCTTAAAAATAAAAATACAGCTATTGCAATATAATTTTTATATTTAGTTTAATTTTCATTCAAAAGACAGAACGGTGAAAATGGAAAACTGGAAAACCTTTTACTTAGGTACTTAGAAAAACATAAAATTTTACATGACAGGCAATACGGATTTCGTCACAAGAGATATACAGCAGATCTTCTTTCCTTCGTTTCACACAACTGGAACAAGTCTCTTGAGTTTCTAGGTGAGTCCCAGATCGTTGCTCTATATCTAAAGCTTTCGACCAAGTCTGGCATGACGCACTTCTTAATAAACTTCCCTCCTACGGTCTTCCAACTAAACTCTGCTCTTGGCTCTCCAGTTATCTTTCTAATCGACGTATATCAGTCATTGTTGATGGCTACTCTTCAAGCTTTCACGAAATTAAGGCTGGAGTGCCTCAGGGTTCAGTACTAGCACCAACTTTGTTTCTTCTTCACATCAACGACCTTCTTTTTTCCACAACCAATCCCATTCATAGTTGTGCTGACGATAGTACCCTTCACTCCACTTTTCAGGTTCCCAAACCAATCTCTCAACCCGACTTGGAAAGCAAATGCAGAGCGATGTAGATATCTCTTTCACAGGATCTCAATTTGATATTGGATTGGGGCGCCAAAAATCTCGTTCAATTTAATGCATCCAAAACACAATCGTGTTCCTTGTCGCGAAAAAATCATCAAACACTCATCCTTTGCTTATGAGTGGCCAGGTTTTGCAGAGCGGGAACACATTTAACCTTGTGGGCATCACATTTGAGAATAACCTTAACTGGCATAAACACATTGTATCTATAGCCACCGCGGCTTCAAAAAAGCTTGGATTTCTTTTCCGAGCCAAAAAGTATTTTTCTCCTTCCAATTTATACTCTTTGTATGTGTCCCAAATTCGACCCTCTCTGGAATATTGTTCTCATGTCTGGGGAATGGCATCCCCTACAACCCTCAGCATTCTTGATGCCATTCAAAGAAGGGCTGTTCGTCTTATTAATGATCCTTTACTTACTCAAAGACTTCCTTCTCTTGCTCATCGTCGAGCTGTGGGAGATCTATCGCTCTTCTATAGATACTTTTACGGCTTCTGCTCCGACGAATTGTCCAGTATAGTCCCTCCTCTTGCAGTTCCCGAACAGAGAAACTCGTGGTGCCGCGCGTATGCATCCCCATACAGTTCAATTTGACAGGCCCCGAACTTCCCATTTCGTTCGTTCTTTTATCCCTAGAGTTTCTAGACTGTGGAACTTGCTGCCAGCGGAGGTCTTTCCTTCCTCCCCAAATCTTCAAGTTTTTAAGTCCCGTGTTAACAAACTTCCTCTTACTCCTGCTTAAGACACCCACGGTACGTTAGTATTTGGGCTTTCAGCCTTCGTGGATTGTCCAAAGATAAAAAAAAATCTTGGTAAGTTTGCCCAGGTAATCTTTATTTTGAAAAAATATATTTTTCTTTTCTACGACCTCAAATGTTTAAAAATGTTTACATTATTATTGTGATTTTACACAGATAATATGGCTTATTATCTCCGGACATTACCCATGCTCATTACCCACATCCATTACCCACGGCTGTCATAAGGTGCTTTAAATGTCCATAAATACGATAATTTGTATACATAACAACCTCGTTTTGTAACTCTTCAGCCAAGGTCATAATTTTTTTAGTCAAACATAATTTTAAAAATATCAAATAGGTATTAAAAATCATCTGTATCGGCAGCGTCAATCACCGGAGTTAAGCAGCATGGAAGCGCGGCCATAACTTGATGGATGACCGGGTCGTTGTCGGTTTTGGGCAACTGCACGCGGTGTTTTGCTTGGGGGTGAACGAACGGATCGAGCAGCAACCATCCAAGTTATGGAATAAATGGTGTGTGAATAGGAAGAAGTAAGGGTTAAAGTACAATAAGCCTTCAGGCTGCAGTGCACCACCTAGGGGCGGTCGTCGGACCTGGGTGGGAAAAAAATCATCTAATAATAAAATTAATCACATTCGATAAAAATATTGCAGTAGGCTGTAATGTCTTGGCTGACAAATAATATTTTGTCACAAATCGGGTAAAAATAAATTTATTATTTGTATTGATAAAATCCACAAGAACGTTGTTTTAAAAAATGTTTTCCAATAATATACTGCTTGAGCAAGCAGTTTTGGTACATCGGCGAGTAATAGAATAACAAAACAAGCAGTATTAATCACGCATGTTTACATGCCGGCTTTAGTTAGATTGTCTCTTTTCCTTACATTGCCTATGTGGTATGTTATTTAGCTCAACCTGTATGTATCAATAGTCGTAAAAAGAGACTTTGTTCCAGTTGTGTGAAACGAAGGAAAGAAGATCTGCTGTATATCTCTTGTGACGAAATCCGTATTGCCTGTCATGTAAAATTTTATGTTTTTCTAAGTACCTAAGTAAAAGGTTTTCCAGTTTTCCATTTTCACCGTTCTGTCTTTGAATGAAAATTAAACTAAATATAAAAATTATATTGCAATAGCTGTATTTTTATTTTTAAGCATATTAAATGACGGTAAGTTTTAAAAATTATATTAGCTAAATGATCGCCGCAGTTTCGCTGAGTCATTTAAATCCTAGAGATAGAATTTTCGATGACATTCTGACACAAATTTGGCCCAATGGCCGAATCTCACTAATGATGTGAGTTATGTTGGCCTTTAGGGCGGCGATCGTTTGTGGTTTGTCCGAATATACTTATGATTTTATGTAGCCCCACAAGAAGAATTCCAACGAATTTAAATCGCTGGACCTGCGAATACCATAAATTAAACGCAGTGCACGGAACGTTTGGCGAACCGAACACTGATTTTGATAATAAGTTTTACCGATTTCTACGCGTTGTTCAATCGTGTAGCGTTCCATGTTACTACTGACTGAGTACTCCGCCGAAATTTAATAGTTGTATCATTCTTGCCTTGGTCATGCGCTGTTGTAAAACATCGAGGGTTAAAAATGGAAAACCCTTTATTAAAGTTATTATAAAAATATCATAAGTTTAATTATTTAATGCATTTCTCTCAATACGTTTTGATTTATTTGCGAGGAACTGAAACGGAATAAATATATATTGCCATGCAAATCATTAATACCTATTATCCCATTGTAGTTTCAAATAGTATGATTAAAAGCTCTTTACAAACTTCATCATTATTTAGTTTATTAAAGTTTTAGGAGAATCAAGCCTAATTAAGCTGTATGGAATGTAATTTGAATAATGCTCCCAAACTGATTTAGTGAATTAAACAATAATTATCGTAACTCTACTTATCCAGCAGAAAGACGGCGTTTATTAAAAAAATGAAAAAATTAGCAGGGTGTTCTCAAAGTTCCGGCATTAAATTTAACAGTTTTCAAAGTTTTTTTAAGTTGTTTCTTAAGAATTTGTAAAGAAAAGAAAAACCACTATAATAATTATTTAAATGTTGAAAACCTTAAAATAAATTTTTAGGTGATTTATCCAATTTTTAATAGGTTCGAAAACACGGCCATTCTCAAATTTGTCATAGTAAACCAAAAATTTTTAAATGAAACACCTCATATATTGTGTTATTATTAAAAATGTATCTCAAAGGGCTTTAAGACAGTACCACATTTGATATGTATTTTTCTTATTGCTTTGAAAATATGTGCATCCAAATTTAAAAATTATGTTAAATTTTTACTATATTTATACAGGGTGTTTATTTAAAACTTTCCACTCAGTTATCTTCGAAACGAGACAGATTTAAGAAAATCGCCGAAACACGTCAAAATATTTATTGAGGGGGAACGTTTTTTACAAAAATTGGACGGCGCCCTTTAACCCCTTAACCACCAGGGCCACCACCCCAAAATTCTTAAATGAGAAGGCGGGTCGAGTGATACATCATTTAAAGCTCCTGACGAGTACTTTATAACCCTAGAATATGAAGTCAATATCTCTCACCCATTACAAAATGGCGGTACTTTAAAAATTACCTAAATACCTGATTTGGATGGTCATATTTCCGAAACTAATAAAGTTAGATGTACTTAATGTGGTATTTTTCTTAAAGCTCATTTAAAGATCTTTTAATGGTAAAATAATATACAGGGTTCTTAAATAAAAAATATGTACTTTTTCTTCTACCCTGTATATTACTACCAGTATCACCATTAAAAGAGCTTTAAGAAAACACTACATTAGGTACATCTAACTTTATTAGTTTCTGAAATATGGCCATCCAAATCAGGTATTTAGGTAATTTTTAAAGTACCGCCATTTTGTAATAGGTGAACATATTGACTTCATATTCTAGGGTTATAAAGCACTCGTCAGGAGCTTACAATGATGTATCACTCGACTCGCCTCTCATTTAAGAATTTTGGGGTAGTGGCCCTGGTGGTTATGTTAAAGGGGCGCCGTCCAATTTTTTGTAAAAACGTTCCCCTCAATAAATATCTTGACGTGTTCCGGCGATTTTCTCAAATCTGTCTCGTTTCGAAGATAACTTGAGTGGAAAGTTTTAAATAAACACCCTGTATATCTCAGCAACGAGTACCAAGCTTAGTGCCGTAGGTAAAAGTCCGAATAAAGGGCTTTACATTTTTATGCTCGATGTTTAACAACAGCGCATGACCAAGGCAACACGGAAAAAAATTTGGTAAATATTCATGCAATTGTAACCTACACAGTTACAATGTGTAGCACTATAGGCCCCAGGTACACGTTGTAGTAAAACTCGCTCCGTTTTTGTAGCAAATAATGTGCAGTAGTATTTAATACTTTTGTTGCAAAACTTCATGTTACCGTTTTTAATACGACTAAAAAAGATTCATATTTGGTTATTGTTATAAACTACTATCATTCACTTACAAAACTGTAGTACTCGTTAATTTTTAAACCAGAAAATTAATGATAAAAATTTTTCTTGGAACGTCAATAATAAACATATTTAAACAAAATATTATTTGGCTTTTCTCCAGAATAAAATTAAAAAGTTTATTTAACATTTTAAGAAAATTAAAACTTTTATACATTATGAAGAACTATTCTGCTCTTACACAATATAATAAAAGTTATTATTATTATCTTTTACCAGTTAATTTTTTTCAAAAGTAATGTCAAACTCTAAAGTGTCCATCAGGCATTTCATTTTAATTTTTTTAGTTTTCTAACAAGTTACCTATAG
The DNA here is from genome assembly GCA_014170235.1 of Listronotus bonariensis. NCBI lineage: Eukaryota > Metazoa > Arthropoda > Insecta > Coleoptera > Curculionidae > Listronotus > Listronotus bonariensis. Next base: position 11,798 of record JACEGR010007650.1, read on the forward strand.
TTTTTTAGGTAAACTGTTTACCACATTTTTGGTAAACTATTTACCACATTTTTGAGACGCAACCATTGGCCCAGTTCTCGTCTTGCGTCTTGTTAAGATGTTATTTTATTGCGTTAAAATGATTTCAACTGAGTGCTAGTGAACCTTTGTATATAGATTGAAAACTTTGTATTGTAAGTAATTTAATATTGAATATTTCATTATTTTATTTCTTTTAAAGTAATAATAACTTTTATTATATTGTGTAAGAGCAGAATAGTTTTTCATAATGTATAAAAGTTTTATTTTCTTAAAATGTTAAATACACTTTTAATTTTATTCTGAGAAAAGCCAAATAATATTTTGTTTAAATTTAATTTCACAGAAAACAGATAAAACATAAAAACATATTTAACACATTTTTTTTTCGCTACACTCTTATAGCACACAACGCCTTTCAATTTTTTTTTTGTGTAGGTAAATTAACTCCGGATCTGCATTCAGCGACCCCAAAAACATACTACGATTGTTGTCTATTTTGATAAATTTTGATGATTTTACTCTAAAAGACCTTGATTATGACCTGATAGGGTCAAACTAATCCCAGATTCGGATTTAGCAACCCATAATCTACTCTTTAGGACCACCAACTTTTTTGTGTTGGGCTGTGTAATTCTTATTTTAAAAAATGGGTTAAATGGTTTTGTAACTTCACAAATCAGCCTAAAAATTTAAAACTGTTCAAATATTAACAAAATTGTATGCTGTTTTCAAACAAAATAAGACATAAAACAAGAAAAAAGTGTTTTTTTAATAACTACATTTTAATTACCAGCGTACTTATTGTCTTAAAGCCATGTATTTTAATTAACCCTTTACTGGTGACATATAAATTTTTGTAACTAAAGATGACATGGGGTCTGGCAGACTCCTGAGATTCCCTATGTTGTGATTCACATATTAAATATTTTTTTTTTTAATTTTTTAACAAAAAGCCTATATATTTTTTAAAGCATTTATTATATAAAAAGAGAAATATACAGAATTAAAAACATGAAACAGCCTATAGTTGCACAAAAATGTGAATTAAAATATGGTCCTTCTAAAACTATTAAACTTTAGCCTAACATACTAATCGAATCATTATTTTGGGGCATAAATGAATCTTCAATTTATTAATGTACGAGAAAAAAGCACTAATAATATCTCTTTGTCTAAAGGTAAAAAAACGTGCAAAGCAAAAATATAGTGAATATTTATACAATCTATATCGCTGTTTTTAGCAAGAGATGCTGTATTTTTTTGAACACTGCAGCCAAATGGGGTTTCTGCAGCTAAATCACAGAAATGCTGTTAATATTTTGCAAGTTTTTTTTTCCAGACATTACTTTCGGGAATGTCTTGAATACGATGGATACTTTGTCTTAGATCTCTTCTAAAGTTCGCCACATTTAAAACATATTCATCACTGAAATGCAAAATTAGAATAAAGGCACATTTCAGAAAAGCAATAATCTTTGACGCGTTGTGCATACTAAAAGTGTGATTTATTTCGTCAGAGCAAAGTAAATTACTAGGTCTCCAGTTTCGCATGCCTGCAGATATGGTATCTTTTTGATCTATGCAACCATTAATACAAAGTGTTACAGAATGTAGTTAAAAAATTTTAGGGCATATTCTAAATTAAAAAATACCGGTACCCCCATTTTTTTTTTTTAGTTTTTAAAATAAACCAATACAAATTTTGTAGTATTATTATAGCATAAATTGGACATTTTTTGACATTATCACAACCTCACAATCACTTCTGGTTTAACCGGAAGTACCATTAACTGTCGTGTTTTAAATACAAATGCCTATTTTTTTCTTTATTCGCATTTTTTATAAAATTTATACAGGGTGTTTTTTTTTTAACGGCGCCCAGAGAATACTTTTTAAAGAAAATCAAGTAATTGAATATTTTTTTTTTTGCTAAGTAGGAAATAAAAGATAGGTCTATTTTACTTTTACAGGTATTATTATAGTTCTTTTGTTTATCACTTACATTTTGTAATAAAAATATTTTTAGTAATTTGTCTTGTCATGTTTCTACACGTATTAGTTTTGAAACTTAAGTCGCCGTCTTTTTAAATTGAAATTGCGCCTCCTTTAAATCCACCCTGTGCTTACATCAAACATTTTTTTAAATTTAAATTATTTTTCTTATAAGGCAGGACTTTTTACGAAGATGCCTTTTTTTTTTGTAAAGTTAATAATTAAAAGTTTCCCATTTGGTAAGAACTTCGAAGACACGCAGTTTATTAAACGAACTAATTATGGTGAAAAACCGAAATTAATAATAATTTAAAATTAATTGGCATATTTCGTTTACTGGTTGTGCTCATTATGTTTACAACTTTTTGCGGGTTATGGGATATGAATATTAAAGCTAAGTAGATTAAATTTCGTCGAATTTTGATTGGTTTATAATAAGAAAAAAGGAAAAACAACAACAAAACAAACGCATCAAGTCAGCAGGTTCGACAAATACCTTTGGCAGCTGTATTTAGAGCCTATTTTTTTGGTACGTCAGGCGGTCCTTCACCAACAGTACATCAAGCACGGAACATGAAACATGCTACGTAAGATGGTGACGCCCATAAACATAGAGCTTGATTCGGAGAACATCGACGCTATCTGATCCACGTATGATTTCATTTTCTGGGCATGTTTCAGACCGTACGAGATGCGGTCGTGCTACGATGCGGGTTTTGGGGGACATTGGTGCGGTTATTTGTGGCCAGACTTTTACCTATACAATGCTTAAGCCCAGTTTTACAATATATGGTTACCATCACTTTTGGATTAACTATTTTGGCAACACCAATCTTATTTCGGTATTTCGTTGCTTCTATGGTAACAAACCCATGGTTAGTGTTAACCAAATATTGTGAAACTGGCCGTTAAAGTTTGGAAAAAGGAAACAGAGATAAATAAGAAAATCTGTTTTATTTAAGTAAAAAGATATACATACATAAAACAATAGTATTAGCTTGACAAAACTGCTTTGTACATACAAAAAGCGGTTTTAAATTTTTGGAATTAATTTGCCCCACTTTTCTCTATCACCGTGAAATCAGGGCTCGGTGCGGTTATGTGTGGCCCGACCTTAATGTATGTATTGCGCGACTTCAGATACATAAGGAATGAATATAACGTTTTTGAATAAATTAAATCCTAGCTAAAAAACATTCTTTTGTCCGAAATCGAGAAATTAAAGCGTTCTCGAAAAAAAAAACACTTTTTCCTATATAGGGTTGTATTAAATAATTTTGTTTGTCGGTTCGACATAAACTTCTTTTAATCCCAGGCATTCTCTAGTAAAATGTATTCAAGAGAAATCGATTTTGGCGGCGTTCTTTAAGGGCACATATCTCTGTAAAAGAATATTAGGAAACAAATTTTAGGAACTTGTCATATTATTTTTATGTGTTTTATTTTATTTCAAGATATTGCCAACATATTTTGGGACACTCTGTAGTTGCACTTTTTGAAGTTTGTAGAGACATCCATGTATGTATTTATATTGCCGCAATTATAAACGTCATTGGTTAAATTGCACCTAAAAAATCCTCCCTTTTTAAGACGCTTTTATTAGCTTGGGTTGTATCTATCTATCTATCTATCTATCTATTTATTTATCTATGTAACGGAATCTTTGAGCCTAATTTTTACCAACTCCCAGCGATTCAATTTCTTTGAAACTTTGCACACGTATCAAGGACCGATGACAATGCAATAATTTAAAAACAGTATCCCGTTATCCTGATTAGGACCGCCAGGATAAATAAATTCCTTTACAGATCCTCTGTGAAGAGTAAGCGAGCTAGAGCTAGGCGAGTGATCTGCGCATGCGTCCAGTTTCAGTCTTATCTGGGCTCGCGACTGTTTGCTGCTGGACAAGCTTATGTTGCACTTAGTCGTGTGAGATCTGTAGACGGTATGCGGATTGAAGAACTGGACTACTCTAAGTTAACGGGAAAAACCCCATGCAACAGTGAATCTTTAAATGAAATGATGAGATTACGAAATAGTTCGTAAAACATTTCAATATCATATGACCATTGATATATCGAACTAAAAATTAAAAATAAATAATAGTTTAAAAAAACTAAAAAACACGCTTTTATATGCAACCGAACTAAAAATTAGAAAATAATTTTACGTTACAAAGAGTTTGTCACTTCAGAATAAAAGCGTGGGGTGCTTAATATATTAAATGTTATAATTATTCTATTTGCAAATATCTATGAGGGAAAAGTTATAAAAAATAGTAAAATGCACCCCACGCTTTTTACTCTGAAGTGACAAACTCTTTGTAATGAAAAATTATTTTCTAATTTTTAGTTCGGTTGCATATAAAAGCGTGTTTTTTAGTTTTTTAAACTATTATTTATTAACGAAATATGTTAAATTTACATTGCTTTAATTAAATTTGGTACATAGTAAATTTAGGCTGGACAATGCTAATAAATGTTATTCATTTAGGATAAACAGAGTAAATTTTCAGGCCATTATCGAGGCCATACATTGGTTGGGTTGATATTTACTGAAATTTACTAAATCTAGTTTTGCTTTATAACGAAACATTGAATACTCATAGCAACAAATACAAGCCCTGGTCTATTGTTGTTATGTCAATAATAAAGTCTAACTAAAACAATACTTCGGTTCAATATAAGCTTTTACTTGGCTTCGAACGTTTCAATATATGTAATTAAATAGTGTTTCATGTAGCAAGGTACCTAATAAGTTATTAAATTGTTTTGTCGTGTCCTAAGGCATTACATGAAGATTTCTTTTCAAATAATATTTTACAATTCATGTACCGAGTAGAATTAAAATAGTGAATTATAAAGATACACTCCTGGACAAAAAACCGAACAAATAAAGTTTTCATCAAATTTAATCTTAAATAACTTTTTGGTTTTTTGACAGATTTTAATTACACCGGCACATAAAAATAAAAAATTGATTAGTACTTTTGACTAGACCAACTTTTTATATGTTTTTGATGCCCTGAGTTTAAATCTGCAGGCGATTTGCTCTATCATGCTTAATTTTTAAGTAACCTGTAAAACCACAACTTACATTTTTTTATTTTTAGTGATTTTTTGGCTTTTTGTAATTTATGATACCACAGGCCCAATGTCGGTCTATATAGGGTCGCGACATTCGGCCATATTTCTTTGACGTGTTATGACGTCACATCTCCCATTTTTCGGCCATGTTGTTCAGTGCCGGAGATATACAGTTTATTGTATTAGTAGAACAACCGTTTACACAACAGTTTTTAATTATTATTAAGTTGTAAATTATTTTACTTTAAATAAAAAACATTTGGAATTACATCTTTCAACAAATATCACTTCCAAAACAATGCAAAATGAAATGCGCAAATTCTAGACGCCACTGGCTTGATCATCAGCTTTGATTTTACCCAGTCTTGCCATCTTTTCTCCGTGGAGTGCCCTTCCTGGCGTCCCCGACCTTGAACCGCCTAAAAGTTGAGGATGTGTCGCAACCTTATAAATATAAACTAACCTTGCCACAGGCCAACTTTTTATATAGTTCTTTGATGCCCTGAATTTGAATGCGGGGTCCGTTTTGCTTCATTACACTTCAGTTTTAAGTAAACTGCAAAAACACTACTTAAATGTTCGATTTTTAGCGATTTTTAGGGTTTTTAAAAGTTTAACCAAAACTCAAGCCTGATGGAGCAAAACGAACACCGGATTTAAGTTCAGGGCATCAAGAAACATATGTGGTGGTCTGGTCAAAAGTATTAATCACTTTTTTTTTGTGTGCCGGTGTTTTGATCCAAATAATCTTATTCTAGGTAGACCTTTACAAGTGTCTAACTACAAGTTTCATTTAAATTGGTTAAAAAGGGTTTTTAAAATATTTAAAAGTACCTCTTTTAAAAAGGCGGGACACAGTGTGTTCAAAATTGGTAGGGAATGTACTGGGATATTGGAAACTATAAGAGATAGAAAGATGGTTAAATGGGAAAGTTGTGGATCATTCAATGGGTAATCTAATGCCGTTTTGATGACGGCTGTATCTTGTTTGGTATTTGAGTTTTTTGAAAAAACTGAAAATGTGCATTTTAGAAAAAGTGCAGTAGTTTTTTTATTTCAAATAATTTTTGAAATTTGTAAAAACATTATAAGGGCAACTTTTGAAGAGCAATGCATTTCTGTAATCAGGTTTTATTTTCGACATTCAGTTTTGAGATACCATCATAAACTTTCGTTTTTCTTATGGCAGCCATTTGGTTTTTACGCATTTTTAAAGAAAGTTTTTAAGATGATGTATAACCATAGATAACCTACATTTAGATCCGCAGTGGCAAGAAGCATTTTTCTGATTTTTACGACCTCGCACAGTGGGTGGACGAACATGCGCACTTAAAAACCGTGGCAAAATACAAACACCGGCACCCCGTACCCTTCGTCCGCGGTCTGACCGTAACACTCATTAGCTACCGTACTTCGAACAGAAAACCAGGACGCCGTCAACAAATTCTTCTCTATAATGCGGATAGGTTGTTTGGTGCCGGGTGCGTTTACCCTCAACTGGCTTGCGCACAAACCTTTTTCACCCATGAAATCTAACTTTTGTTTCGCGCAGGTTATAACATTGGCAATCCATCGAGATCAGTATGTATAACACTTTATAGGTATTTTTAAATTTATGTCAAAAATCGTCAAAATTAATTTTTGTCCGAGTTGGCCGTGACTGCAAAAGCCATTAGCTCTAGAAACAATTGCCATTCAATTTTTAATAAGGACCTATGTTATGAGAGGTAATGCACGTTTATTTCTAACTTTTATAATTTTATGTATGTAAACAAACCAAGCTATATATTTACCTTGTGTTCATCGGCGCATTTACATATTTATTAACAATATCAAGCTGTAACCTTTCTACCAGAAATAGGTTTATGTGCTCAAAAACAGTTTTTTTAATTTTTATCCGTTACATACAAAAACCTATTTCATAGTCTCTAAATTGTCACAAACACAATTATAACACCAAATTATACTTACATACCAGTTTTTAAAAATAATGTTCTCTCCACTTATTCTTAATAAGCACCAATTTAGTTGCATATAGGAGTTTAAACAAAAGCCAAACAAAATATTAGTTAAATAAATCATATGAATTGTAATACAAACAAACCAGAGTTTCTTTATGAGAAGGGGTTTAGACATAAGCAAGACCGGTGATAGCTTTTGTCAGGGACGTGAGGGTGTGAGAATTACGATTTCGGTTGGCAGTTCTGTTCAAAGTTGGTAGCTTTATCAGCTGATGACAAAGTCGTGCCTTGTCGAAGCTTTGTGTGATAAAAACTGTGGAAATTTGCCATTTTCATTATGGTTGTATATTTTGCAAGGATTTCCAGTTGTTAATGTTTTTGGTTACTTTAGAGACTTCACATAATATTGGTTCGGACTTGTTTTATTTTAGAGATTTTGAGTGTTTAGTCGAATAGTTTCCAGTCATTCGTGTTTTTATATACATATGATACAGATGAGTGTCCGCTAATTAATGGTACACAGAAAAACCACAGATTTGTTATGCGAAAATACCCATTTAGGATTTAAACAAACATACCTATATCCAAAAGTTAATGATAAGGAAGATACGGGGTGTTAAAGAGATATAAATATGTTTTATTCATGCATTTCTAAAATTTTTTGATATGTTTTAAACATTTTAATAAAACTCGGTATCCAGGAGTTTTTAGATATCAGCTATTTATATCTGCGCAGTTGTAATTATAGCTAATAGGATGTTATTGAAGGTACATACACAGTGGCGTATTTACCAAAAGGCTGAGTAGGCTGAAGCCTATGGCGGCATTTTTTAGGGGGCGGCAGATTATGTCTTATGAATATTTTTGTTGGATTTCGAATTCATTTTTGTACCTAGAATTGAAAGAAATGGAAGTGAGGACCTTCTTTGTTTTTTTAATGCGCCTCTGTATAAATACTTTCGGGTGCACTGAACAACTAAAACGTGATTACCTTTAGAACGGTTGTCAAGACCGATTCTTACTAAGTAAACCTTTTTGTGCAGAAAGCATAGAGAAGCTTACTAGTTTACATACATACAGAGTGGTAACAAAAAATTGGGTAGTTTTAGAGAATTTTAAATAGTGTACCCATCGCCCTCTAGTCTACACACAAAAATTAATATTCGATCTGAAAAGCCAATGTTTAAAAACCCCTAGATACCGTTTTATTAAAATATTTAAAAGGGAGAAACAATTAACGAAATAAATTTACTTTTCTTTTTACTATGACACCCCCCGTATCTTCCTTATTATAAACTTTTGGATATTAGGTATGTTTGGTTAAATCTTAATATTTTGATATAAGGAATCTGTGGTTTTTCTGTGTACCATTCATTAGCGGACACCCTGTATACAAAGTTTTTAAAATGTTTTTTGACTTACGGAACCATGGAAAATGTTTTGCTCTGCCAGGTACCTCATCGTCCTGTCGTCGCTTTGATAATTTTTAATTTTCAATATTTAAACCACATTTATGTTTTTGTTTTAAGTAATGCCTATTAAAATAATCCAATAAATTTTGTTTTCAACATACAGTTCTTTTTTGTTTTCTCCTTAATTCTACGCCACTGATCTGCCTAAAATTAAACAAGGCCGAAAATGGCCCGACTTGACGTCACAGCCGCGCTAGCCAATATGGCGAATGTCGTGACCTTATCTCATCAATCGACTTTGAGTTAAAAAATTATATGAATTGTAATACAAACAAACAATCAAAAATATTTTGCAGGTTGAACCTGCTTTTTATAATACATGAGCTGCCATCAAAAAGTTAAACTCTTTTAAAATATTTTGGTTTTCTAGATAACCAGTGGCGTAACGAGGTAGCTACGGGCCTGTGTTCTATCAGATTTTCGGGTCCTTATTAAATATGAAATTTATATTAGTTTTAAGATTTTGCAAGAGGGCACTGATAAAATTGCTAAAAATATACAATAAATAAACAAATATCTTGCAAGTAATAATTTTTTTTTAATAAAAATGAAGGATTTAAAAAATTGAATAGGAAAAACTAAAAGCTAAACACAAATAATACTCTATTAGTTCACTGGTAACAACACACAGATTTAACATTTGGGGAATCACCAACTAGAGAAATTCTCGTAATTGAACGTAGAAACCACACGTGGCGCCGCTGCCTGCACCGTTCGGTTTGGCCTGCCATCTATTAATTGCAAGAAATAATAGGTTTAATTTCATTTCAAAACGACATGCGACACCTGCAGGCGGATTCTTAACCGCTGTTTCGAGACGTATCGTATCGAGTCGCTACCGAATAATGATTCTTATCTTGTTTCAAACTCGATTACGATTCGATATCTCTCGAGTTCCATAACTAGGCACTATCCTTATTAAATAAGTCTTTATCCCATTAAATATTTACGTAAAAACAAATAAGAAAATAAGGCCGATAGATTTCGAAAAAAACTCCGAAATTAAATTTGCAGGGACGGTACTGGTACTTGCATATAAAATTTAAGGAAATATTAAAAAATCGTATAGTTTCGTATCGGGTAGTTTAATGTCAAAATACTTAGTGGCCCGGGCGTCCGGGTCCCTGGGACCTCCAGGCCAGTGTTAGACGGAACACATGGAACACCGGTGGATACGCTACTGTAGATAACTATAATAATTATTAAATAAAAAATAAAAAATGCTATAATTTAAAATAATAGGTTGGTAATAAGTGTGGAGAACATTGTTTTTTCACATATTATTATTTACGTAAAATCTGTTTGTTTAACTCTGTTCGTGTCAATTGAAATATATAATATAGTTGGTTTTGGTATGTTATGTTATGTGTAATAAAAGTAAAATAAAATGTTTTTGAGCACACACACACATTTCTAAGAGAACATTTACAGCTTGTTATAATTAACACATATTTTAATGTGCCGATACACACAAGGTTAATAAATATTCATTTCATTTTGTGTACATAACTTTATAAAAGTTAAAAATAAACGTGCATTACCTTTCCCAACATATTATGTCCTAATTGGAAATTAAATGAAAATTGTTTCTAGAGCTAATGGCTTTCGCATTCATGACCAACTTGGACAAAAAAATAATGTTGACGATTTTTGACATAAAAATTAAAAATACCTTTAAAGTTATACATTTTAAAGGGAAAAACGTTCTTTACAAATATGTAAAAAACAAAATGGCCGCCATAAGAAAAACGAAAGTTGATGATGGTACCTCAAAACCCAAACGTCGAAATTAAAATCTGATTACAAAAATGCATTTTTCTTAAAAAGCTACCCAAATGATGTTTTTACAGATTTTAAAAATTATTTGTAATAAAAAACTACAGCTCTTATTCTAAAATGCACATTTTCAGTTTTTTCAAAAAATCTCAAAAACCAAACACGATACAGCCGTCATCAAAACGGCATTAGATTACCCATTGAATAGTCCACAACTCTTCCCATTTAACCATCTTTCTATCTCTTATAATTTCCAAGATCCCAATACATTCCCTACCAATTTGGGACACACTGTATGTTTATGGAAACTTTTTTCATTAATAGACATAAGAAATGATCTCCTTAAGTTTTGTACCATAGTTAGAAAATGCCCTGTATATTTTTTGTAATTTTTTAACGATAATAATAAATGCTACAAGTCTGTAATTTTTTATTTATTTTATAAAGTAAATAAAATATAACAAATACTTAATTAATTTAATTTAATTTAATTTAATATTGGTTTGGGGCGCCAAAAATCTCGTCCATTTTAATGCATCCAAAACACAATCATGTTCCTTGTCGCGAAAAGAGTCATCAAATACTCATCCTTTACTTATGAGCGGCCAGGTTTTACAGAGCAAAGACACCTTTAATCTTGTGGGCGTCACATTTGAAAGTAACCTTAACTGGCATAAACACATTGTATCTATAGCCACGGCAGCTTCAAAAAGCTTGGATTTCTCTTTCGAGCCAAAAGTATTTTTCCCTTCTAATTTATACACTTTATATGTGTCCCAAATCCGACCTCCCTTGGAATATTGTTCTCATATCTGGGGCATGGCGTCCCCCACAACCCTAAACATTCTTGATTCTGTTCAAAGAAGAGCTATTCGTCTCATTAATGACTCTTCACTTACAGAAAGACTTCCCTCTCTTGCCCATCGTCGGGCTGTGGGGGATTTAACGCTTTGTATAGGTACTTTCATGGCTTCTGCTCTGAAGAATTTTCTAGTATTGTTCCTCCACTCACGGTTCCCAACAGAGAAACTCGTGGTTCCGCGCGTATGCATCCCTATACGGTCCAACTGGACAGGCCCCGAACTTCCCACTTTGTTCGTTCTTTTATCCCTAGAGTTTCTAGATTGTGGAACCTGCTGCCCGCGGAGGTCTTTCCTTCCCCCCAAATCTTCAAGTGTTTAAGTCCCGTGTCAACAAACTCCCTCTTACCTCGCTTAAGATACCCACGGTACGTTAGTATTTAGGCTTTTAGCCTTCGTGGTTTGTCCAAACATAAAAAAGTACTCCGTGCAAAAAGCATCTAAGTAAGTAAGTTAATTACAGTTTTTTATTTTTCTTTATATCTGCATACCAAATAAAATGTCATTATTTATCAACAAATTTTATTTATTTGCTTATTTAAATATATTTATACAAGCTGTTTCCTAATTCCGATAAAATCTAAGGGCATATTCCTGAGCAAATTTTATGAAAAAAGGTTCATAAAGACATAGGTCCGGAAATGCTTTATTTTAAAGATACCGGGTCTTAAACTTTAAAAAGAAAATAGGGTTTTTAATAATATCTTAAATATATCTTATCCGATTTTAATAAAATTTAGCCCCAAACTAATCTTTATTAGTGGCGGTGTAAGACGCATCTTAGGTAATATTATTGACAAAAAAATGTGTAGGCCACTGACTTTTTGCAGCTTTTATATTTTTCCTGGATGAAACACCTAAAAATAATTTTTTTCTGTATATTCTTTTAGTAGCTTGCTAAGTTTTCCAGAAAAAAATCAATTAATATGCATAATGCTGGACCATACAAGAAAACTTGGAGCATTCTTTTCTTTTAAAAATTAAGTGTTATAACTTCTTATTAGCAATTATGTAATAACAACAACAAATAACGTTTATATCGAGTCTAAAAAAATCCTAGAAAAAGTAGTGTTTTAGAAATATTTTAGATTTTTGAAAAGTTTAACACCCTGTATCTTGAAAACGAAAAATTTGAGGAACCATGTTTATATAAAGTTTTTTTTTATAAAAATAGCTCAGAAATACGCCTTTAAATTTTCTTATCGCAATTAGGAAATACCCAGTATATTGTTTTTTGTTTTCATTTATGCATATTTATTAATTATAAAATATTGTTTTTTTTATTCAAAAGAGTATATTGTTGACTTACATATTTTCTTTTTGAAATAAACAATTTAAATATAAATCATAAAATGCATGCCATTTTTATTAATAATAGGATTGTTTATACTTTTGCTAAAGCAAGCAAAATTTTTACCAGTTTTATGCGGTGTTGTTTGTTATCGGCTATAACTACAGTTGATATTTCCGCCTACATACAGGGTGGCCTAATTGTCCGAGAAAGTCTAATATTTCGGTTGTTTAAAGTGATACAGTAAAAAAGTTGTATTGTTTTTAAACTTGCATGTCCCAAAAATATTTTTATCTATACCTACAGAGTGTTCGAAAAAAGTTTGGCTTAAAAGCTAGTTTTTTAAAATTTTAACCTTTATTTTTGTTTACAGACTTGGATTCAGCATAAAATTTTGCTATAGTCACGTTATTTTATGTTGATACTTGTGACGATGTTGCCAACCCTATTTATAATTTACTAACACTTTTGACAACAGAAAAAAATCCATAAAGGAAAATTTACTAGATTCTATACAGGATATTTCTTATAGCATGGCCAAAATCTCAAAATTTAAGGGGCTAAATCGTAATTTTTTTAAATGGAACTCTCTTTTAACTTTAATTTAAGGAATAAAAATAAGGTTCCTATACCAAAAATGTAAAGTTTTTAAGATATTTAATTTCAATTTTTAAATTATTTAATAATTCCTGACAAAAAGAGTAGTTTTTTGATTAAAGGGAACTTTGTTATTTTTAATAAAACACTCAGTAAAGTTGTGAATTATCTTAAAATTTTATTTTCTTCCTTTAAAAAAATGTTTCATAAGCTATTGTATATTTCAAAAAAAAAAAAAAAACGCATTTATCGACCTGCAAATATAGTCCTATACCTTTGTTACCGCACATTTTGTAACGTTGGATGTAACAAATTTTCATTGACAAATAATATTGTTAATCTTTATGCAGTAAATTTTCTAGACGTCAATAAATGTTTTATTTTTGGAAATAACCATAACGTATATTACTTTTTTTTTATAGGGAAATGATGAAATTTTAATAATAGTAACAAATATACTGGGTTTCCCAATTAAAATACTACAGTTCTTTTTAATCAAAATGTCAAAAACCTAAAATATCCAAAAAAAACTTACGTTTTTGGTATAGTATTCATGCAAAAAACTTACCTTATTTTTATTCATAAAAATGGACTAATCTACAGCGTGATCCATTAAAAAAAGGGAGATTAACCATGCTACTTATTGAGGTATTGCCTATACTTTAAGACAGAGGCGATCATAAGGTGGGGGGCATGGGGGCTCTGGCCCCTTTCATTCGTTTTTGTTTATCCTTTGTAACCGATTTATTTTTTTTTACCTAAACAAATAACTAATTTGTTTTCGTTTTTACCTAATATTTAATATCCTGTTTTTAAAAATAGTTTAAGTAAATTATGAATAGCGTTGCGACATTGCGACGAGTGCCAAAATAAAATATACATATACATACGCTTTTTTATAGGTACTTTCATGACTTCCGCTCTTAATAATTATTGTCCAGTATAGTTCCTTCACTTACGGTTCCCAACAAAGAAACTCGTGGTGCCGCGCGTATGCATCCCTATATAGTCCAATTGGACAGACCCCGATTTTCCCACTTTGTTCGTGCTTTTATACCTAGAGTTTCTAGAATGTGGAACCTGCTGCCTGCGGAGGTCTTTCCTTTCCCCCAAATCTTCAAGTATTTAAGTCCCGTGTTAACAAACTCCCTCTTACCTCACTTAAGATACCCACGGTACGTTAGTATTTGGGCTTTTAGCCTTCGTGGTTTGTTCAAAGATTAAAAACAATATGCACATACAGTGTGTCTACGTAAGTTGGCGTCATATGACAAACTTTTTATTTTTAATTTTACGAAAAAAAGTAATTCTTTATAAAAAATTAGCATGGTCCAAAAACTAAAATAGTATCATCATCAGATATTCAATTGTTAGTCATCTACCTACGAGGTTTGGCCAAAAATATATTTTTTGCACAAGAATTAAGTACAAAATTTTTATTAAGGAAAGATATTTTAAATTAAAAATTACTTTCAAATATGTTATTTTGTTTATTTAGAAATTTGTTCTTTTTTAAAATTTTTTTGCTAATATCCAAAAAAAAAGTTTGTTCCTTAGTGCATTGTACATTCTTCCTATTTTGATGTCACTAGATTTATAAAAAATATCTTTAAAATTGTCCTATAAAAATTTATAATCATAAAATGTATTGCACTAATGGAAAATCCTAAATTTTTACCATTATATCATTTTTTTCTGTAAATGACCATAATTGCATACTAAAAAGTAAATTTTTATTCTAAACATGTTTTCTTTAGAAAAATTTTGGATCTAATCAAAATACAGATAGTTTACTTTTTAGCAAAAATTACACTTTGGCCAAACCTCGTAGATGACTTATCGAATTTGATATTTATAAGTTGCCTTTTAGGTTTTGGACCATGCAGAACCTTTAATTAAGAATTACCTTTTTTGTAAAATTAATAATAAAACAGTTTCCCTTATGACGCCAACTTTTACGTAGACACCCCGTATATATAATAAAACATACAATATCCATACTATATGCAAAATTTTATGCTGAATCGAATTCTAGAAAACTAACTTCTTAGCAATATCTTTTTTTTTTGGGATTCTGTATACATTAAAATATTTTTAGGACATGCACATCTAAAAATCCTACAATTTTTATATAAAACTTTTAGTCATATCTCGTTTAACAACAAAAAATATTGGACTTTTCTAATTGGGCCACCCTGTATGTTAGATACGTTTATCAGAGCTCCTACACTTGTTATAGTGGCAATTATTTTGTGCAAATTACCGATCTTGGCAAGTATATTAGTACAAAAATGCATAGTTTGTTTATTCAAAGATTGGTCTGTTGGAAAAAGTTACTCTCACTTACTGGGTTTCGTAATTGTTGCTTAAGGGGGTTAGAAAATTTAATCATGCTTAAAAAGGTAATTTTTTTTTGTCGACATAGTCAAAATTTATTTATATTTTTTATAACTTACATAATGATACTTAATAGCTATTTATGTATCAAGGGTGTTACTAGGACTATAATGCCCTGAAGGTCGATTTTGACCTGATGGGCATTATAGTCCAGTAAAGCGCGTGGTGCATACAATGCTTTATGTTTTACCCAAAAGAGTTTTTCAATGACTAATTACCTTATTTATTCGCAATATAAAAATAAGTTGCACCTGTACCTGTATACGTAAGTAGATAATGACTGGTGTTAAGTTTGACTTTGATGTTTCTATCAGTTAGTCAGTTGGCATTTTTTATTTAACGATTTGCTCAAAATGCAAGAAATTCCACAAAATATAAGAGAAAAGGCCATAAAAGCGACCGAAAATCTTTTGCCAGTTAAATCAAGGCAACAATATGATCGGGAGTATGGCATATTTGGTATTTGGAAAGATGCGAACGCAATTCTTCAAATAACCGAAACCGTTTTAATGACATATTTTCAGGAACTGGTACGTTATTGATTTTATTTTAATACATATGTTTAACAAACTTTATTATTTTTAGTCGGAAAAATACAGTCCGAACTCTCTCTGGACCAAGTATTCCACCCTAAGGTCTACGTTGATGGTCTATGAAAATATAGACATTTCTGCAATACCATCGTCTCATATCTTTTTTAAAAGTTAAGTCGAAAGGATACGTCCCGAAGAAGTCTAAAGTTTTGGAAGGAGAACAAATATTAAAATTTATTTTTGTATAAACTTGATCTTTATTGTGAGAGAAATAAAATTGGATAAGCAATAAAATTTCCATATTAGCGCATTATTGCTACCATAACATATTCCGTTTCTAAGGTATTACAGATCAATAATAGATGGGTAAAACATAAAAAAATATACAGGCGAATTGAGAACCTCCTCGTTTAGAGAGTCAGTAAAAAAGATATTTTCTTTGGCTTATTTTATCACTGTAAAGTTTTATAATTGTTATAATTATATCTCAGTGAGGCGTGTCTAAATAACTTATTTCTTGTCACTTACATTTGCTTTGGAGTTATTACAGGTATGTTTGCTTAAGGGTTTAATTTAAGTAAACTTAATATCCTTAGGAGTTGTCAAGCGCTTTCTAATCAGTATATGTGGAATAGCAGTGTGTGATAATAATTATCCATGTGCAATATTATTACAGTTTAGTTTTCCCTAAAGTTCGATTAACTAGCTAATTATAAAGTTTATCAAGTGAACATAATAATCTCGTTCTGTATAGGCCTTACATCATCTTCGTTCTCGAATATCTAGATTTTAAGCGATAAAAAGTTGGATGTGCGCATGTTAAGTTGTAAGTAAATATGTATGTTTTAATTTATTAATTTTTTTGATATAAAACATTCGAAAATTAAACACATAAAATAAAGTTTTTGTATAAAAATTTTTTTTTTTTTAAATATATTTTTAATTTAAAACAATTTTTTCTTAATGCATGCAATATATTGACTCGAAGAAATTACATTTTTTTCTTAATTAATATTGTAATTTTTACTAGATATTCTTGAAATAAGTATATACAGACTGTCCACGGATGTGGTTAACAAGAGGACAAATAGACCAGAAATTTCATTTTTCGAAAAAAGTAATTTTTCATAAAAAATTTTGTTTGTGAAAAAATAGGATTTAGAAGAGAAAAAAGTTGTTTTGGATACAGGGTTCGCAGAAACATAAAAAGTATTTTTTTTCTAGATTAAACTACCTTTATTTTTCAAATGTGATTGGGAAAATGTATTTAGAATAATGTTTGTAATCGATAACCACAATAATACATTTGTTTTCAGATGAAAAATTGTGTTGTGTAGGAATTATGGGAAAGAAGGTGTTTAAAAAGCAAATTATAAAAGCTTTTTAAGTCATTTTATTATAAAAATTCAAAGTAATTATTTTTTAATAACTCCAAAATCCGAGCCATAATCAGTTTCATAATTCTTTCGATACCCCCGTAAAATTATCAAGTCATTCAAAATGCTACCAAAAAAAAATCTTAATGATATTTTGCTTAAAAATGAAAAATAAAGGTAGGTAGTTTGCTCTTTTTAAATACACATTCTAAAGGCAAAAATCCCTTTTTAAACCAACTTAACTTTATTATATAGAAATAAAAAATTAGAATATTTCTTTTTACAGTTTTTAGTTACAAAAAAACATAGAGTCATTTAACTTTGGGCGGCTTTTGTGTCAGACGGCTATGTTAAACTTATTCGGTCATATTAAATTTGGGGAATGGACATGTAATTTGTCGCTTGAGGCGTTGTAGCTTTGTTTTAGATGGTCAGATTGTTATATGCACACATGCAAATAGTCGATTTCTGTTTATCATGATTGTTTATTCAACAACGTCAAATTGGCTATAAATTTATTCTGCTCAAAGCAAAAATAAATATTCTTTCGAGCATTTTGGTCGTGTACAGTGTGTCCCACATTTATGGCAGGATGGGCATTAGATAAGTTTTTTCTTTAAATGTTTTTAAGAATGGGAAAAGTTAATTTCATGTCTGCTCATAATATAAAGCTGTGTTGTTGTAAGATAGATTTCTCAGTAGGCATGATGACAGTTAAAAAAAACTGTGTTATGATGTTAAGAGGTATCTACTATTTACAGAAAAAAATAATATATTTGCAAAAATAACAATTTAAATTTAAAGTTTTAAATATCCGCTAAAAAAATTGTGTTTAATACTTTTGTGTCCCTGTAGTACAGATATTTTTTTGTCTTCATGCATAGGTAATATTTTTTTTATATATTTTAGGGACAATTTTATTTTAAGCAAGGAAGTGTAAAGTGTATAAGTCGTGTGCGGTCCCTCAGTGTGATAACACATTAAATCAATCTTAAATTTGTGATTTTAAATGCATTTTATACAGGGTGATCCCTAAGTAATGGGCCAAGATTCAACTGAAAAATTGCGACGTTAAAATATTGCGAGTTAACCACACTTACCTTGGTTCAAAAGTTGATATTAACTGAGATAGAGGGTGTCAAAGTTCAAGAAATATTTTAAAATTTTTCAAATAATATTTAATACGTTTTGAGTATTGTAATAAAACTCGGTATTTAGGGGTTGTCTGGCATAAGCTATTCATATCTGATGTTAGTTTTTAGGTGCTAATCAGAGGACGCTACCTACATTACTTGAATTTCTCTAAAAGCGTTACAACTCTTTTGTGCTTCCCTGTATGTACCATCCGGCTAAAATTTTGAACTTTTTAATGCCTTTTACACAAAAAGGTATATTGGATGGTCTTTTTGTTGGGTACACGCCTGGAAAGAATGGGACCGCTTCGATTCTGGTCCCAGGATATACGAGCCGACCCTGTTCAGCCCTATTGACCCCTATGAACTTGCCGGTCGTCTGAAACAAAATAAAAGAAAAACCCCCAAAAAAAAACCCAAAAAATTCTAATTAAAAAACGACGTTTCGGTGGCAAGTCTGCCACCGTTGTCAAGTTAAAAATGAAGTTAAAAAATAAAAATAAAAATTAACTAATATTTAAATTGGAAATGATTAAATTTTATGCTTTTAAAATCGCAAAGTGAAAATAGTTTGACATATTATGTGTCATGAGTATAGCTTATAAGAATTGCTTTGAGCAGCCGTTTTCTAGATATTCGCCATTAAGTAATTTAATGTAATTTAAAAAACAGCGTTTTAGCCATAACTCTCTTTCGCACGATCTTAATTTAATATTGGATTGGGGCGCCAAAATCTCGTCCATTTTAATGCAACACAATCATGTTCCTTGTCGCGAAAAGAGTCATCAAATAGTCATCCTCTACTTATGAGCGGCCAAGTTTTACTGAGCAAAGACACCTTTAATCTTGTGGGCGTCACATTTGAAAGTAACCTTAACTGGCATAAACACATTGTATCTATAGCCACGGCAGCTTCAAAAAGCTTGGATTTCTCTTTCGAGCCAAAAAGTATTTTTCCCTTCTAATTTATACACTTTATATGTGTCCCAAATCCGACCTCCTTTGAAATATTGTTCTCATATCTGAAGCATGGCTTCCCCACAACCCTCAGCATTCTTGATTCCATTTAAGAAGAGCTATTTGTCTCATTAATGATCTTTTACTTACAAAAAGGCTTCCCTCTCTTGCGCATCGTCGGGCTGTAAGGGATTTATTGCTTTTTATAGGTACTTCCATGGCTTCTGCTCTGAGGAATTATCCAGTTTAATTCCTCAACTCACGGTTCCCAGCAGAGAAACTCGTGGTGCCAAGCGTAAATGCATCTTTATACGGTCCAACTGGACAGACCCCGAACTTCCCACTTTGTTCGTTCTTTTATCCCTAGAGTTTCTAGACTGTGGAACCTATTGCCAGCGGAGGTCTTTCCCCCAAATCTTCAAGTATTTAAGCCCCGTGTCAACAAACTCCCTCTCACCTCGCTTAAGACACCCACGGTACGTTAGTATTTAGGCTTTAAGTCTTCGTGAATTGTCCAAAGATAATAAAAAATAATAAAAAAACTACAACTGCCCCATCATAATCTAATAATTTAATGTATTAATCTATAATAATATACTTTTTGGTTGCACTAAACCGCTTTAATGCAAATATCTTAAAAACGGTGGCTCTGTGCCATTATTACATAGTACACCTTTTTTTATGAAGAAAACATAGGAGAATTTACTAGTGTACTTAAATGATACATACAGAGTAGCACAAAAACGTTGAGACGTTTTAGAGAAATTGAAGTTTTTTTATCTTTGGACAATCCACAAAGGCTGAAAGCCTAAATACTAACGTACCGTGAGTGTCTTAAGCAGGAGTAAGAGGAAGTTTGTTAACACAGGACTTAAATACTTTAAGATTTGGGGGGAAGGAAAGACCTCCGCTGGCAGTAGGTTCCACAGTCTAGAAACTCTAGGGATAAAAGAACGAACGAAATGGGAAGTTCGGGGCCTGTCCAATTGAACCGTATAGGGATGCATACGCGCGGCACCACGAGTTGCTCTGTTGGGAGTTGCAAGAGGAGGGACTATACTGGATAATTTGTCGGAGCAGAAGCCGTGAAAGTATCTATAGAAGAGCGATAGATCTCCCACAGCTCGACGATGGGCAAGAGAAGGAAGTCTTTGAGTAAGTAAAGGATCATTAATAAGACGAGCGAAGTAGTGTAGGTGACGTCCTCTAGTTAACACCTAAAAATTTTCATTCGATTTAAATAGATCATGTCAAAAAAACCTTAGATACCGAGTATTATTACATTATTTAAAATGTATCAAATAATAATGAAATAATTTGAAAATAATTTTGTTACTTTAACACACTGCATCTCAGTTAATATCAACTTTTGTACTGAGGTAAGTTTAGTTAAATTGCAATATTTTAACGCCACAAATCTTCAGTTAAATTTGGGCCATAAAATAGGGACCACCCTGTATACTCGTGACGTCATTTGCTCTGATTGGTGTTTTCGGATTTATGGCGGGCTTTTAATTTTATCCCTTAAAAATTAAATATCAATTTTAATTATGTTGTTAAAAAGAACTGGTTTTTATATTCCATAAATGTTACTTTATATGTTAAATACAAAATATTAGTTATTTTGTGAATGTTGTCATCATACCAGTTGAAGGGCATAACAAAAATTACAAAATTATTAAATGTCTAAGCTTAAGAAAACGTGTCAAATCAATTATTATCAAAAATGAACCTAAATAATTTCTAATTGGTTTATTAGGTCCAAGGAAAACACTTAAAAGTTTTTGTTGTGGCTAAGCACTAATTAAATAAATTAGAAGATATAACGAATTTCTGTGGCTGTGTGGCTTTTGGGCCATATGAATAAAAAGAAGCAAATGCTTATACTTATAATATTTAAAGTAAATACTTTTGCATAAGCAAATGCTTATGATATAGAAAAATAAGGCAAAATCATTTGCTTATACTTTAGAAGCAAAAGCATTTACTTCAAATTTTGTAAGTACAAGCATTTGCTTCTTTTCATTTATATGGCCCATTATGTTATTGCAATAAGCCTTGCAATTATTATATCCCAAACCGGCGGCTCCTAAGCCAAATGTCATTATCGATTGTTATGTTCCTGGATAAGTAGACGTGATTGCTAAAAAGTTTTTTTGTAGATATTATTATATTGTTTGGCACTACTGCGTTGTCTAAAACGAGAAAACCCGCATGTTTCAGTGATTAGACCAAGTCGACGGAATAAGGAAAAGATTAAACATGTAATAACCCGACACCCACAGTACTTTGGTACTTAGGCATAAACCTTCGTGGGCTGCCAAAAAATAAAATTAAACCTTATTAAGGTGACTGTATGTATGTCGCAGTAAAATGGTAATTTTAGGAAAATTCCTTCTATCTAGGCAAATGTTTTCTGCCTGGGCAAAAGTGTATTTTCATTCTAAGGCAAATACTATTTGACTAGTCAATTAGCATTTAATTCTATTTGCCTAAGAAATTTTCAGACTAATAAAAAAGGAAATATTTGCATAACCAACGTTCATGCAAAACTGTCACATTGGGGTGGTTATGATTAGTTCTGGTTAGTTATTATTTTGAATTCTCTTTATTATGGTATTAACCCTTAAGTACTATAGTGCAATTTTCAATCATTATTACTATAGGGAGTCTCAGGGACTTCTGCTTAAAAAAATTTAAACAAAAAATAAATATGAAAAAAACATTTGTTCAAATTGGTTTTATTTATTTACTTGGCCTTAAACCTAATGACATATCAGTAAAATAATAAAAAAAACTTACTTAAACCTTTATAAAACAATTTTGAATATTATAATTTTAAATATCAATCAGTTTTATAAAGGCAAAATTTTAACATATTAAAAAAAAAATTCATCTATATTTTTTTTCTAATGACTAAGGTCTCAAATAAATAAACAAAATGTTGAAAATATTTTCTTCCTTCACATATGAAAATGTACAATGCAAGCTTTCAGTCAATTTTTTAGAATATAGAAGGTACACTTTTTGGGCACTTGGTAACGATTTTTGCGATTAAAATCATTTTTAATTTGCTAACCCCCGTTAAACTATTTTTTTAAAGTTAAAGTCTTTTTCATGATTCGATAAAACGGCATGATCTTCCTCAAATTAGTCGATATCGCTGGCATCATCTATTTCTTTAAACCAATTTTCTAATGTACTTTCGAAATCTATTTTCCCAAATGTAACTTCTTTTCATAAAGATTACACCTGAGACATTTTATACACTTAAATAAACAAAAATAACACAAAAAACAAAATGTATTAAACATTTTAAATTGTTACACTTTCCCCTTTATATGAGTCTCCAAGACTCCTCTAAAACTTTAAGCGAAGATATTAACCATGAAACTACTTACACTGCACTGCCGATGCCGACCGGAAAAGATTGCTTAAACTACTGCTAGGGAAAGGTACATGGAGGGTGGTAAGGATAAAACAAGCAGTATTCAAAATATTTTAAAAAAATCGCTATTAGTCTGAGAGACTCCAGTATAGTACTTAAGGGTGGAAAAAAAGATTTAACTAACCAGAACTTACCGTATTTTGCATAAACGTCTATATCGCTTTGAACCAATCAAATTACGTGCTTGTGTTTTTAACTGTAGTCTGCAAAACACACTGGCGTAATATCTTATTAAATATTTTAATTAATATATCACAGTCATTTGCCTAACAAGGTCAACGGCAAATGACATTTTCCTAGGTAAATGTCTTTTAAATAGAAATTATTTTTATGAAGGTACTTTGCCCAGGCAAAAACATTTGCCTAGACATGAAGCAATTTTCCTAAAATTAAAATTTGACTGCGACATATATATTTTTAATTATTGCTTTTTAAACGAACGCAATTACCGAAATCTTTACGGGCAATGTTGTTTAGTCCTCTTTAAAGCTCTTAACAAACTTTTTAATTAGCTAGTTATTTAAAGTTTCGAAAATTACACTTAATGAAATTAAACGGAGTTAAGACTTACAGGTACACCTTTTTTGTTTAACTTTTGTAGAGGTTAATTAAAAGTTTTTTAGAAACTGCTTTATTATGCCGTTATTTAAGATTGGTAAAAGTCAGTTTAACTGGAAGTTTAGATAATATTTTTAATATGGCTTGGTTTGGAGTAAGAGCCCGCAGACCTTCGTCATTTTGTAAAAGCTGAAAGTTTGTCAGCGCATGCTCCCAACATAGATAGAAGCAATGGTAGACTGTGAAGTTAAAGTCATAGTGTCTTTGCCAGGTACCAGGTACCAAAGGTTAATTAATTAAAGTATAACTTTTGTTTTCGTGTTGTAAAAGCTGAATTTTATACAGGGTGTCAAAGAATATGTGGGTAATCTCTTGGATTTATACAGGGTGTCCGGGAAAATGTGGGAAATCTCTCGCACACGTATGGAACAGATGAAAATAATACGACAAGTTCCTATAAAATTTTTTCCGTTTAAGCTCCCCTGCGGAGATATCATCCCTCAAAGGGGGCAGCTAGAAATCGATTTTTCGTGAATGACTTTTAAAGAGCTCTGTATAATTTGATAATATTCTAGTACGATGCATACTAGTAAAGACCTCTTAAAATAGTGCCCTCGAAACTTATGTCGCTTCTTTAGTTTGCCAGGGACGGACTAGTTTTCGCACATTATTGATAATATTTTTACGCCCTGTATGGTGAAGACACAAAAAAATATGTTTTTGGTCGTTTAAACCTTTTGCTAAAAAAGGTACTCTTGTTTGACATCGATAAAATGAGCCGTTTTCGAGTAAAAATTATTTTAACAATAAAAAGCAACAAATTCCTGACCTGCTACAAGAGGACTTCAATACTGAATCAAAAATTACAAATTACATCGAAAATAAAATATTGTATTATTAAACAAAAATAAACTCTTATTGTTAAAATAATTTTTTACTCAAAAACGGCTCATTTTATCGATGTCAAACAAGAGTACCTTTTTCTTAGCAAAAGGTTTAAACTACCCAAAAACATATTTTTTGTGTCTTCACCATACAGGGCGTAAAAAATTTATCAATAATGTGCGAAAACTAGTCCGTCCCTGGCAAACTAAAGAAGCGACATAAGTTTCGAGGGCACTATTTTTAAGAGGTCTTTACTAGTATGCATCGTACTAGAATATTATCAAATTATACAGAGCGCTTTAAAAGTCATTCACGAAAAATCGATTTCTAGCTGCCCCCTTTAAGGGATCATATCTCCGCAGGGGGGTTTAAACGGAAAAATTTTATAGGAACTTGTCGTGTTATTTTCATCTGTTCCATACGTGTGCGAGAGATTTCCCACATTTTCCCGGACACTCTGTATAGAAAATAATAACAAGTTCCTTTAATTTGTTTTCCTAAAGACACTCTTCACAGAAATATATGCCCGTAAAGGACGCCGCTGAAAATCGTTTTTGCTTGAATAACTTTTATAGTACTTGGTACAATAGTAGTAATTTATGTAAGAAGTGCATAAATTGATACTTTTTTTTAAGAATGGGAAGTTTGACAGCACGAGCCGTTAGGCAAGTGCGGCAATCCCATGAGTAAAAAAAGATACTTTATGCATGTGTTACATACTATATTTTTTCCACGACCGTACAAAAATTTCCTAAGTTACCAGTTTATACATACAGGGTGGCCCACCATATTCGACACGGTCTGTAGCTGGATAACCATGGGGTTTTTAAAAAGTAAATACTGGAACATATACAGGTCGGATAAGACCACAGTATAAAATTATTTTAGTCTATACAGGGTATCTGAAAAAAGTGTGACGTATCAAAGTTATATTTTTTTAAATGGAACACCCTATATTTTATGACGGTTTTAGATTCTACTTTAGATAATAACTGAAGTTTGTTTATAGTATTATGAGTCTAATTTTATTCGTTTTTGTGATATTTAATTTTTTGGAAAAATGCAGAGGTAAAATTAAATTGATTTTACTTTAACACTTTTAACACTTTAAACTTTAAAATGTATAACAAGATTAGAAAAAGTCTGCCATGTCATACGTAGGTCAAATCAAGATCAAATATTGTACAGGGTGATCAAAAATAATTTTAATTTTTCAGAAAATCAAATAGCCATATCTCTCTTATTTTAAATGGAACACCCTGTATTTTTTTACGTCACATGATGACAAATAAAATACTCTTTTAAATGGTCTATAGGTTGCCTATACCTATCTTTTGTGCTTTTTTAGTAAAATCTGTTTTTACAAATTTTTAGTCTACTAAATGTTTATTAATGACGCAAACTGTCAAATTTTAAAACTAGTGACACATGAACTAAAAGAAATAATGACAAAATCAAAGGTAAGTTGAGTGTTTGGTTCTCTTACATTGCATAAATTAATATACAAGTGTATTGTAGTAGGCATGGAAACAAAACACTAATTTAAAGTGTAAAAAAGCATTAAAGTGTTAAAAAGTTACTTTTTTAACACTTTATGTAGTGTACTAGAATAAAGTACTTTGTCTTCATGTTAACTAATTAAAAACTGTATTTTTTTAACAGTCGTGAAAAAAATATTTTTTAATATGATAAATAAAGTTAAGAGTCTTTAAAATGATATTCTGGTAAAACATTTACCTTCATTACTTCGCCACGGGCGGACAGACCCCTTACACAATAGTGTTAATTATTTTTACACCCTGTACTCTGTATGATAAAAAAAAAGGAATAAATGTTTTTCGGTAGCTTAAATCCTTAGCTAAAAAAAGGTACTCTTATTTAAATGTCGATAAATTAAATGTTTACGACAAAAACAAGTTTTTGTTTAGTAGGGACATCTAAAACCAATAGGTTATTATTCTGTTGCAAATGGCGAGGCAAATAATGCTAAACAATTTATAAAATTAATAGTTTAAAAAACTAAAAACACGCTTTTATATGCAACCGAACTAAAAATTAGAAAATAATTTTTCATTAAAAAAAAATATTGTCATTTCATAGTAAAAGCGTGGGGTGCATTTTACTATTTTTTCATCAACTTGTCCATCATAGATATTTGCAAATATAATAATTATAACATTTAATATATTTATCACCCCACGCTTTTTACTATGAAATGACAATATTTTTTTTTTAATGAAAAATTATTTTCTAATTTTTAGTTCGGTTGCATATAAAAGCGTGTTTTTTTAGTTTTTAAACTATTAATTATTTTTCATTTTTAGTTTCTGCTACTCTTGACAAAATGGCGAAAAATTTTTTTAATGAACAAGAGTGGCAAATTTTAAAATTTTTCCAACAGATTGCAACTCACTAAAAATTTCTTCTTCATTAAGTAGCAAAGTTTGAAATTTTGCCAACAGATGGCAATCCAGGCAATGTTTGGACCGTTGCCAATATATTGCAACCCACTAAAAAATTTCTTCTTCATTTAATAGCAAAGTTTGAAATGTTGCCAACAGATGGCAACCTAGGTGTTGTTTTTATAATATAATGGAATTTTTTTCCTGGCGATCCAAAAAAGATAACGGGATACTGTTTGCAGATTATTGCATTGTCATGTTTCCTTAATACGTGTGCAAAGTTTCAAAGAAATCGAATAGCTGGAAGTTGGTTAAAATTAGGCTCAAAGATTCCGTTACATAGCCAGATAGTTACAACCCAAGTTAATAAAAAGCGTGTTAACGGCATTTATTAACTGTTATTGTTCATAAAAATTGAACACCAATGGTGCAACTAACCCAATTGTGTAAAAGAACTTATTAATTTTTATTGTTCATAAAAATTGAACACCAATGGTGCAACTAACCAAATTGTGTAAAAAACTAAAAAATTTCTTCTTCATTTAATAGCAAAGTTTGAAATGTTGCCAACAGATGGCATCCTAGGTGTTGTTTTTATAATATAATGGTAAAAATTTAGGATTTTACATTAGTGCAATACATTTTATGATTATAAATTTTTATAGGACAATTTTAAAGATATTTTTTATAAATCTAGTGACATCAAAATAGGAAGAATGTACAATGCACTAAGGAACAAACTTTTTCTTGGATATTAGCAATACAAATTTTAAAAAAGAACAAATTTCTAAATAAACAAAATAACATATTTGAAAGTAATTTTTAATTTAAAATATCTTTTCCTTAATAAAATTTTGTACTTAATTCTTGTGCAAAAATTATATTTTTGGCCAAACCGTACGGTAGATGACTACACAATTGAATATCTGATGATGATACTATTTTAGGTTTTGGACCATGCTAAATTTTTTATAAAGAATTACTTTTTCTCGTAAAATTAAAAATAAAACAGTTTGTCATATGACGCCAACTTACGTAGACACACTGTATGTGCATATTGTTTTTAATCTTTGAACAAACCACGAAGGCTAAAAGCCCAAATACTAACGTACCGTGGGTATCTTAAGTGAGGTAAGAGGGAGTTTGTTAACACGGGACTTAAATACTTGAAGATTTGGGGGAAAGGAAAGACCTCCGCAGGCAGCAGGTTCCACATTCTAGAAACTCTAGGTATAAAAGCACGAACAAAGTGGGAAAATCGGGGTCTGTCCAATTGGACTATATAGGGATGCATACGCGCGGCACCACGAGTTTCTTTGTTGGGAACCGTAAGTGAAGGAACTATACTGGACAATAATTATTAAGAGCGGAAGTCATGAAAGTACCTATAAAAAAGCGTATGTATATGTATATTTTATTTTGGCACTCGTCGCAATGTCGCAACGCTATTCATAATTTACTTAAACTATTTTTAAAAACAGGATATTAAATATTAGGTAAAAACGAAAACAAATTAGTTATTTGTTTAGGTAAAAAAAATAAATCGGTTACAAAGGATAAACAAAAACGAATGAAAGGGGCCAGAGCCCCCATGCCCCCCCACCTTATGATCGCCTCTGTCTTAAAGTATAGGCAATACCTCAATAAGTAGCATGGTTAATCTCCCTTTTTTTAATGGATCACGCTGTAGATTAGTCCATTTTTATGAATAAAAATAAGGTAAGTTTTTTGCATGAATACTATACCAAAAACGTAAGTTTTTTTGGATATTTTAGGTTTTTGACATTTTGATTAAAAAGAACTGTAGTATTTTAATTGGGAAACCCAGTATATTTGTTACTATTATTAAAATTTCATCATTTCCCTATAAAAAAAAGTAATATACGTTATGGTTATTTCCAAAATAAAACATTTATTGACGTCTAGAAAATTTACTGCATAAAGATTAACAATATTATTTGTCAATGAAAATTTGTTACATCCAACGTTACAAAATGTGCGGTAACAAAGGTATAGGACTATATTTGCAGGTCGATAAATGCGTTTTTTTTTTTTTTTTTGAAATATACAATAGCTTATGAAACATTTTTTAAAGGAAGAAAATAAAATTTTAAGATAATTCACAACTTTACTGAGTGTTTTATTAAAAATAACAAAGTTCCCTTTAATCAAAAACTACTCTTTTGTCAGGAATTATTAAATAATTTAAAAATTGAAATTAAATATCTTAAAAACTTTACATTTTTGGTATAGGAACCTTATTTTTATTCCTTAAATTAAAGTTAAAAGAGAGTTCCATTTAAAAAAATTACGATTTAGCCCCTTAAATTTTGAGATTTTGGCCATGCTATAAGAAATATCCTGTATAGAATCTAGTAAATTTTCCTTTATGGATTTTTTCTGTTGTCAAAAGTGTTAGTAAATTATAAATAGAGTGGCAACATCGTCACAAGTATCAACATAAAATAACGTACTATAGCAAAATTTTATGCTGAATCCAAGTCTGTAAACAAAATAAAGGTTAAAATTTTAAAAACTAGCTTTTAAGCCAAACTTTTTTCGAACACTCTGTAGGTATAGATAAAAATATTTTTGGGACATGCAAGTTTAAAAACAATACAACTTTTTTACGTATCACTTTAAACAACCGAAATATTAGACTTTCTCGGACAATTAGGCCACCCTGTATGTAGGCGGAAATATCAACTGTAGTTATAGCCGATAACAAACAACACCGCATAAAACTGGTAAAAATTTTGCTTGCTTTAGCAAAAGTATAAACAATCCTATTATTAATAAAAATGGCATGCATTTTATGATTTATATTTAAATTGTTTATTTCAAAAGAAAATATGTAAGTCAACAATATACTCTTTGAATAAAAAAACAATATTTTATAATTAATAAATATGCATAAATGAAAACAAAAAACAATATACTGGGTATTTCCTAATTGCGATAAGAAAATTTAAAGGCGTATTTCTGAGCTATTTTTATAAAAAAAACTTTATATAAACATGGTTCCTCAAATTTTTCGTTTTCAAGATACAGGGTGTTAAACTTTTCAAAAAATCTAAAATATTTCTAAAACACTACTTTTTCTAGGATTTTTTTAGACTCGATATAAACGTTATTTGTTGTTGTTATTACATAATTGCTAATAAGAAGTTATAACACTTAATTTTTAAAAGAAAAGAATGCTCCAAGTTTTCTTGTATGGTCCAGCATTATGCATATTAATTGATTTTTTTCTGGAAAACTTAGCAAGCTACTAAAAGAATATACAGAAAAAAATATTTTTAGGTGTTTCATCCAGGAAAAATATAAAAGCTGCAAAAAGTCAGTGGCCTACACATTTTTTTGTCAATATATATTACCTAAGATGCGTCTTACACCGCCACTAATAAAGATTAGTTTGGGGCTAAATTTTATTAAAATCGGATAAGATATATTTAAGATATTATTAAAAACCCTATTTTCTTTTTAAAGTTTAAGACCCGGTATCTTTAAAATAAAGCATTTCCGGACCTATGTCTTTATGAACCTTTTTCATAAAATTTGCTCAGGAATATGCCCTTACACACAAAAAAAAGATATCTTAACTTAAAACAATTTGCTTTGACTCAAGACACGTTGTGAGTTGTATATAACGAAAGAATATATTCTTCTTATCAGTAAATGATATTCTTAAAAACATTATTTTAGTACAAGCATAAAGGTAGATTCAGTTAAGTAAACATATTTTTTAAGTTAAGAATATTAATGATTTCTTTGTAGATATTTTTTTGTCGACGCGATTATCTAGCGAAGAAAAGCACTAATTTCATTGGAGAAAATTAATTCTTGTCAAGCGATCAATTTAAAACATATGTTTTCTTCGGCAAAAACAAATTAAAACTTAAGTTAAGAATACATTTCTTTGGCCAAGAATATATTACTTTAGGGTTGTCTTGGCTAAAGAATAACATAATTAAATACTTTCTGCTAGTCTCAAAAAAGGTTTTAGGTAGTCTGGCCAGCTGGAGAAAATCCAGAAAGATGTCGGTATTGTTCTCCAAACAAAATTAGAAAAGAGACGGTGTGGGAGTGTCAAGCCTGTCCTGAAAATCCCGGCTTATGTGCTGACCCTTGTTTTCTTTTTGTCTTTGGCTAGTTGGACTAACGACTTTAACGAACCCCACAGTAAAAATAATAATTAGTTCATTTAGTTGGTTAGGCTGGCTATGAAGACTATGAACGTTTTGGAATGCTCTAAATGTCGCTTAAAACGACTTCCCATTTTAATATTAATCTTGTATGATTTGTAATCGTTGTTGCAACTTGTATCTTACTATTTTTAAATGTCACACCTTACTGAATAAAATACACGTTGGCCCAAGTCACTAGCACTTCTAACGTGGCACTGTGGTTTCTAGGACTCTACGTATGTACAAGCAAAGCATATTTTTGCTGAGCTGCTGTGCAGAGTAGAATTAAGGCAGTTTACTAATGGGGTAAATACCGTCTTAACATTTGATCTTGATGAAACGTTAATTATAGTCTCTACAAAAAATGGTTTTTGTTTTAAATGCCACCGTTTAAATTGTGCTAAACCAATGTGCAGCGGTTCAGAAAATCTAAGCTCGCATGGTCGTGGGTGATGTCACGAAGAATCTGGGACCTCGGCGACAGCCTACACTTAGCTTTTTCTAAAAATGTTGTAAACTGATTATATCTCTTAAGAGAATAAGGAACGCCCATTAGGCTCTGGCAATTACCAAAGACATAGGTTTGCCTCTAAGAGATAGGAGGCTGCCGGGTGTTAGTGATAGGGTGGAAAGCAATACAGGACTGACCAAAACAGGATAGACTAGCTTTCACATCCCGCGAAAAGATTAAAAGAACTAAAATAAGAACAAAAGGGACCATCCGAAAACAGAAGTCTTAAAAGAAGCTAACACTGCTATGCATAAGAAGTTAACACAATTGGTAGCCGTCCTTATTTTCGAATGTAGGTAATATTACAGTAGTTTCAAGAAAAATCAGTAATACATCCAAAAAGAAAGGGTAAATAATCAATAATGATTTGATTCCGATTGATTAATGATAATTGAGTTTA
Source organism: Listronotus bonariensis (assembly GCA_014170235.1). NCBI lineage: Eukaryota > Metazoa > Arthropoda > Insecta > Coleoptera > Curculionidae > Listronotus > Listronotus bonariensis. The sequence goes on from JACEGR010007650.1 coordinate 43,641, forward strand.
ATAAAAATAATACTGGCATGGAACTTATCTACGAAGTGGATGGATTAGGTAGAGTGCTTGATTTTAAAATTAAACCATCAGTATATAATAACCAAAAAAATTTCTTTCTCTGTACGCCTTCTTGTTTAGTTAATTAATCATAATAGTAAATTAAATCTAAATCTTATTAAATAATTTATTATTTTGGGGGTTTAAATAAGAAATCCAAAAATACAATATTTTTTTATTAAAATTCATAGTATTAAAAAGTAGGCTTTTTAGTCTAGGATACTCTTCTGTGTCACGCAGTATATATTACTCACAATTATCGGTCTAAAGAAAAGGCTGAGAAGGTGAAAAATTGCATTAGACAAGAGATTGATGGAAGAAAGTATTGCTACAGTGAAAAATGACAAAGCAAACAGTGCAATGGATGAATGTAAAGTAATTAGACAATTAAAGGAAAAAAATTTAAAAGTAACAAAAAAACTGAAAAATTACTCATTTTATCTTGTCTTCCTATTAGTTGGACCAGGAAAAATTTGCACAGAATTTGGTGTTTCACAATACATGGCCAGAATGGTGAAAACATGGTGAAAGAAAAAGGAATACTGTCAACACCCAATCCAAAGCCCGGCAAAACTCTTGACGAAAACGTGGCGCAAATTATTTCTTCATTTTATTTAAGGGACGATATTAGTAGGGCGATGCCTGGAAAAAAGATTTTGTCGTAATTAGGAAAGAAGGTGGAGCCAAGGAATACTTGCAAAAAGATTGGTTTTAGCTAATGTAAAAGAAATGTATTTCCATTTTAAACAAGAGCACCCTAATATAAAAATCGGATTATCCAAATTTTGTGAATTGCAGCCTAAAAAGCGGAACACACACAATGTGTGTTTGCACAACTCACAAGAATATAAAGATGATAATAAATGGAGCCAAAATTAACAAATTAATTACCGATGACCAAGGAAAGCCCATTTTTCCTGATAACAATTCCTTATTAGGCATAATGATTTGTAATCCACCAGGTGTTGACTGTCATTTGGACACATGTGAAATGTGCTCTGGAATTGAAAATTTAAAAACTTTTTTAGAGAATAAATTTGAGGATGAGCTGATTGACACTGTGACCTATAAGAAGTGGGTTACAGTAGGCAGGTGTAATATGGAGACAATAATCAAATCCAGAAGTGATTTTATTAATTAATTTACCGAAGACTTACTTAAACTAAAATCTCACTCTTTTATTGCAAACAGACAAAAAGAATATTATAATGAAGTTAAAAATGCTCTAGGTATAGGAGAAGCCCTTATAACTTGTGATTTTGCTGAAAATTTTTCATTTGTATTACAAGACGAGGTTCAGTCCTATCATTGGACGAATACCCAGGCCACATTGCACCCTTTTGTTATTTATTTTAAGAATGAGCATAACGAGATCCAACATTTAAATTATGTTTTTATTTCCGACTGTTTACTTCATAATACAGTTGCATTCCATTTATTTTTATCCCAGCTGATTACAGATTTGCAGGAAAAAAATACAAATTTATCCAAAATATTTTATTTTTCCGATGTGTGCGCTGCACATTATAACAATAAAAAAACTTTCTTAACATTTGTCACCATTTTAAGGAATTTGGAATTAAAGCAGAAGGGCATTTTTTTGCTACTTCAGACTGCCAAGGCAAGTCTTCAAAGACCATATGAAGAGCAAATTATGACCCCAGAACATCTTCTTGCATTTGCAGAAAAAATATTTCCGGCATTGTTTTTAAACTTTGTACGACGAATGACCACCAAAACCACAAAAAGTCTTGAGAAAAGATTCGTTGATGCCCAAACAATACCAGGAACACAAAAATTACATGCAGAGTTCAAAATTTTAGTTAAACCTTTTTCTTTAAAATAAAAGGAACACATTCATGTTAGAGCACTTACCCCTAAGTAAGGCCCCTCGTGCACAGCCACTACTTTCCATGCACGAGAGGCATTATTAAGATCTTCTCTGCTGGTCTGGGGGATAATAGAATTTCTTTTCTTTAAAAATTTAAATATTATTTTAATTAGTTATTTTTTCTAGTTTTGCGTCATTCGCATAATCATTTTTTATTGTTTAACCTATGACACGAATAAGCCAATTTCTTAATTTATTTTTGATAACGCTTTTGACCACATTTCGCACATGTGTTAATTTCTTTATTCTTTTACTGCGAAATTCTTATCATTTAATTTAATTAGAAGAAAAATAAGACTATTTATTTCACGGATGACTTAAAGTGTAACACGCCACCCAGAATTTCGGGTATAAATTAGGATTGCCGCTTATTCGTAGTCAGTTGGTATATCATTTAGTATTAGTTAATACTAGTTAGTATCATACCTACATTTTAGAATTGCTACTGTAATCTCTGCTAGTCAGCATATTAATATTTCATTTCTTAATAAAAAGTGTTTTACGGAACCAGAAAGGCCTCTTCATTGAAATCTACGTCTCCTGAGCATTGCAACTCCACATTTTTGGCGCTGCGGACAGGATCTACTTCTCCTTTTCGAAGAAAACTGATCCAGCTTCTCCCTTGTTGAAGAGGTACTCAGCCATTCCGACGAGGTTTTGAACGGGAACTGCAACCTGCAACCGCAACCTGCAACCTGCAACCAGCCATCCCCAATCAATTAAAGAAGTTAAACGGACCAAGCAACCTCA
>JACEGR010007651.1:0-46325 GCA_014170235.1 Listronotus bonariensis
TTTTTAACACGCTTTTATTAGCTTGGGTTGTAACTTTATCTATCTATCTATCTATCTATGTAACGGAATCTTTGAGCCTAATTTTTACCAACTTCCAGCGATTCAATTTCTTTGAAACTTTGCACGTAATCAAGGACCGATGACAATGCAATAATTTAAAAACAGTATCCCGTTATCCTGATTAGGACCGCCAGGATAAATAAATTCCTTTACAGATCCTCTTGTTGTCTCTTGACAAAATGGCGAAGGAATTTTTAGTGAATAAACTGGAGCATTTATTTTTAAAAAACTAATTGATATATCGAACTAAAAAATGAAAAATAAATAATAGTTTAAAAAAACTAAAAAAACACGCTTTTATATGCAACCGAACTAAAAATTAGAAAATAATTTTCATTACAAAGTTTGTCACTTCAGAATAAAAGCGTGGGGTGCTTAATATATTAAATGTTATAATTTTCTGATTTGCAAATAATCTACTGGGGAAAAGCTTATGAACCAAAATAGTAAAATGCACTCACGCTTTTTACTCTGAATACAAACTCTTTGTAATGAAAAAATTATTTTCTAATTTTTAGTTGGTTGCATATAAAGCGTGTTTTTTGGATTTTAAACTAACTAATTTTATTTCCGCTCTGTCTTTGCCATAGTCACATAGCCGACTCGCCAACAAATTATTGCGAAGCGCAAGGTCGTCATCATTATGGATGGTGGAAGGAGGATAACCATCAGGAGGTGTTTTTAAAAGTGTCCGTCAAAAGGAGCAGCAAGGTGGCGCCACAGCAGCCAGAGGAGATTTTTAACCAATGAGCATGAATTATTAGAGTAAGATTTTAAAACAAAGAAGAAAAGACAGATAGATATACAATCAGAAAGGGAAAGAATTACCAAAATCCACTCTACTGGCTACAGTGGCTTATCCCAACTTGCTACATTTGCGATGGCCACTTTTCAACTTATCCGCCATAGAAGATGGTTATCCTCCATAGTCATCAGTCATCGTGGTGTCAAAGAATACTAATCCATAGAACCCCACAAGTTAGATTTCAAAGCGTACCCTAAAAATTTTTAGTACCTACCCTGACCAAACAGATGGCGAAAGTAGTACGATGTCGCTTTGCTAATACGATTACCATCAGAAATTGATAGCAGTCGCTGACGAGCAGTCGGCCCGATCAGTTAGAGTGAGGATATACGCAAAATTTAATAAAAATAAAATCCCCGATAAATGGTAGTATCCATAAGATTATTAAATTTATGATTTCAGAATAGGATATATCGATGGGTTTTTGACAAAACATCGTAAGCGACATTCGTCAGTTTTACGGGAAACGTTTTTTTTCATTTGAGTTATTTTGAAAACAAAGTTGGTAATTTTTTTGTACATACATTAGTGCACGGCTTTATTTCAGATGAAGATATGTTCTATATTGGTTCGGCGGTTCATTTAATTAATGGTAGTTATTTGGGTACACGCCAAAAAATAAATTAAAAGTACCAAAAAACCAAAAAAATAAAGCAAGTAAATAGAGAACTAAAATCGACGTTTTGGTGGCAAGTCTGCCACCGTTGTCAAGATAAATTGAATAAAAATAAAAAATTTAAAAATTAACTATTATTTAGGTTTAGAATTTTAAAATTTTTAGCTTTTTTTAGGAGATTCTGAAAATTTTGACATTAAATGTTAAATATGTTTGTTTTGTAATTCAAATTAAGAAGAAATCTAAAATAAAAACATTCAGATCTCGGTTTTCTTTAAAAATAACGCGATGGGAAGAAAAAATCGTTTCCCGTAAAATTGGCGAATGTCGCTTACGATGTTTTGTAAAAACGCATCGATATATCCTATTCTGAAATCATAAATTTAATAATCTTATGGATACTGGGTCCATTTATCGGGGATTTTATTTTTATTAAATTTTGCGTATATCCTCACTCTAACTGATCGGGCCGACTGCTCGTCAGCGACTGCTATCAATTTCTGATGGTAATCCTATTAGCAAAGCGACATCGTACTACTTTCGCCATCTGTTGGTCAGGGTAGGTACTAAAATTTTTAGGGTACGCTGAAATCTCACTTGTGGGGTTCTATGGATTGGTATTCTTTGCTAATAGTATAAAGAGGTTATGTATGTGTAAGCATCGGTGGTCCAGTGGTAGAATGCTCTCGCTCGTCACGCGGGCGGCCCGGATTCGATTCTCTGCGGTTGCTAGATTTCTTTTTTTTTTTATAAAATAAATAGAAAAAGCAACGAATTTACTCTATTTTTAGTAGATTTTTTCTTCGATATTTATTTATACTAATATTATAAATAAAGAGGTGAAGTTTGTAACTTTGATCGTTTGTTTGTAAGGGCTAATTTTCGGAAATACTGAACCGATCATGAAAATTCTTGCCACAATTATACTTCCAAAATGGTTTTGCTTTCGGTTTCAGGAATGTGTTTTATTAGTTTTTAAAAGCTTTTTTATTAGACAGAAAATCTTTGCTTTTGACAGTATCAATTCTATTTATTATATTACTATATCAACAACAACAACTTCAATATAACAAAACAGGTAAAAAAATAAAGTTACAACATTCTCCACCCCAGTAATAAATTCTTGTTTATTACTTATTTGTCTTTATGGACATCTAAAACACATAATTTGGCCACAGGTCTTCTAAAGGTTCCCGTACTGGTCTTGACATCTGCTACCCGAATCTTATTGTCCTTGCCAGGGTAAACTGCAATTACAATACCCATTGGCCAGGTATTGCGTGGAAATTCTGGATCCGATATAATTACGACATCATCTACTTTTAGGCTTTGGTTATTTGAGGAATACCATTTGGTTCTTTTATTTAACGATGGCAGATATTCTTTAAGCCACCGTTTCCAAAATTTATCCGCCATAACTTGTGATATTTTCCACTGTTTTCTACCAAACATGTCACTTTCGTTGAATGTACCTGGTATTTGTGCTGCGCTGGAGGTTCCCATTAGGAAATGATTTGGAGTTAATGCTTCTTCGTCTGCGGGATCTATAGATATTTCTACGAGTGGTCTGCTGTTAACGATATTCTCTGCTTCTATAATTAATGTTCTTAAAATTTCTTCTTTTGGCGCCTGCTCGTTTAAAATTGCATACAATGCAGTTTTTACAGATTTTACTAATCTTTCCCAACTACCTGCCATATGGGGAGCCAAAGGAGGAATAAAATGCCATTCAATTTTTCTGATACTTAAAAACTTATAATTTTGTCTTGATCTAGTAGTTGTAAAGCTTCTTTAAGTTCCCTTTCTGCACCTTTAAAATTCGTACCGTTGTCTGAATAAATTTGATTAGGGAATCCTCTTCTACCCATAAACCTTCTTATTGCCATGATTGCCGAATCTGTGTTTAAAGTGTTTGCAATTTCTAAATGTACTGCTCTTGTGGTCATGCACGTGAACAAAACGCCATATCTTTTTCTCTTCTTCTTCCAACGGTGACAAGCATTGGCCCGAAATAATCTACGCCAGTTGTCGTAAATGGTCTTACAAAGGCATTTAATCTGGCCAAAGGTTGGTCCCATTTCTGGAAGTTGAGGTGTCGATCTCTTATTTTTACAAAATTGGCAGTTGTTATGTTGTTTTTTCATCTTAAGGGATTCGTTTGCCTTTGCAAGTTCTTGTTCCAAATTTAGTTTTATCTTATTTAATTCAACTATGGTTTTATCTTTGTCTTTCAAATACCCTTTAAACTTGGCAATTTTTTCGGTTAAACGCTGATTGCTATCCTCCAGAACTTTTATACATTCTTCCTTTGTTTTTAGGTCTTTATGTTCTTCTAAAATTTTGTTAAACATTTCCCGCTCCATCTCGAAACCAAAGAGAAGTTCGTCCTTTTCCTTTTCTAGCTCTTGGACTTTTAGCTTAAGAAGATTGCATTCTACTGTTTCTAGTTCCGCTGCCTGATCCTGTTCTTCAACAACCCTAACTTTCTCCATCAACTCTTTATTAACCGCCATTAATTCCAAATTCTCCTTCGCCAAGAAAACGTTTTCGTCTATTATTTCCTGCTTATGAAGGTTAAATTCTTCATTTTTCTTATGGAAAGACTGATCGAACACCTTCCGTTCACTCTTTCTTGAAAATGGCTCTTCGCAAGACATTGATTTAGTTGCCCTTATTTTTAAAGTTTCCTCTGGACCAGTGGCACCAATTTCTTTTGCCAACGACTTTTCTATCATAGTTACCGTTGATCCGTCGTCAAAAAACGCGTATGTTTCCACTGTCCTATTTGGTCCATTAATTTCTACAGGAGCCACTCTCAAGTAGACTTCAGATTTTTCTATGTATTGATCTTTGGTATAATGAGTTTGATGTTCTTTAGTTTCTTCTTTATGAAGAAGGAAGTGATGTTTATACTGGCAGTCTTTGACTTCACAGGTTTTTCGACTTTTACAAAATTTAGTAGGATGTGATGCACCTAAACAAGAAAAACAACATTTATTCTCTCGTACCCACTCCCATCTTTTATCTATGACCAAATTTTTGAATTCTTTACATTTTTCAATTTTATGACCCTCTTTTTACAAAACTTACATTTAAATATAACATTTTTGTTTTCTTCTTTATTTCTACCAGTTGAAAATGAGTATCTCTTCTTTCCGTCTTGTGTGTCTGGCACAGAAACATACATCACTGCATCGCTGATTTCCTGAAACCATTGTGAAAAATCAGTTAAAGTTATAATTTTGTTTTCTTTTTTCAGTACAGATACATGTTTGCCCCAGTCAATCTTTAATTTACATGTAAGTTTACTTACCATGTCGTTCAGTAATTGTGGATTTATCATGTATTCACGACATTTCAAACTTTCCACTGTTACCACCAAATTTTGAATTTTATTTGAAAGTTCCAAAATTAAATTTATGTTGTCATCTTTTAAGAACGGAAAGGATTTAACCGAATCCAACAAATTTTGAATGATAATTTCCGGTCTGCCAAAATTATTTTCTAAAATTTTAATTATCTTGTTTGTTTCTTTTGTAAAATTTAGGAGTGCGCTTACAGACTCTCGGGCTTTTCCTTTTAAACATTTTTGTAAACGAATAATATTTTCAGCATCTGAATACCCACACAAGCGTGTAGTTTCCCTAAACTGAGAAATAAAAACATCCATTCCTCTGGCTCCCCGGAAAATACCGGAAGATCTTTACTTATTGTTTGCCTAGCCAAGAAGTTGTTCACGTTTAATACTTCCGCCGTATTTTCTGGAGCACCAGATGCAAAATTGTCTTTATTTTTGTTACCATTTTCCAAATTATCGTTTTTAAAATAAGTAAAATTATTATTTTCTGTTGAATTTACCCAATCTTGAATAAATTCTGATTTATCTGTCATACTTTTTAAATCAAAATAACTTTTAGTTTCACTAGAATATTTACTATCTAATTCAGCTTGTTTAAAAGCTGCTTCTTTAATAATTAAACGCCGTTCAATTTCTGCTAACTTTCTTTCTTTTTCTAACTCTATTTCTAATTGTTTTTGCCTAAATGTGCTTGACTTTGAAATTTTTGAATTTTGAAAAGTACTTGGAACATTCTTACCTTGATTAGTTTTATTTTGGTCATAATTATCATAAGATGTTGTTTTTACCACTGATAAAGTTTTATTTTTGTCAGGTACGCCATCGTTTTCCCCATTAACCTCACCAGCAGCAGCCAAAACCAGGTTTTTATCAACATTTTTCCTTATGACAGTGACTGATCTTGATTTTTGGATGTCATCCTCAAATCCATACCTGTTTGGTGGTATACTCTTTGTTGTCCTTGTACTTTTTCTGAGATTTTTAGATTTTTCTTTTTCAGACATTTTCTTCACCACAGCGTGATTCTTTTTAACACGAAGGACCACTAATATGTTTGTACTTCCAAAATGGTTTTGCTTTCGGTTTCAGGAATGTGTTTTATTAGTTTTTAAAAGCTTTTTTATTAGACAGAAAATCTTTGCTTTTGACAGTATCAATTCTATTTTTTATATTATCTACGTCAGTGCCACCTTGTGTTTTCCTTTGACTTTTATTCACCGGAAATTTACTCGAAAACAGTTGGTTGTATTACAAAAGTATAAGAGACCAAATATTTAAGTTTTTTCCTAAGGCGGACTTGGATTAAACACTAGTAGTAAAGAAGCCACGCGGCTATCAGTTCTGTCTCACTTCAAATTATTCCCCTTTTTGTTGCCTGCAAACTATTTAAACTTATAACTGGTTTTACTTTACCAGTGCAGGTTAATTAAAAAAATGCAAATTTGTGAGATTTAATGCGAATATGTAATTAGATTTTAGGTAATTCACCACGGTCGATTAACCATGTTCTCATCGTGAAAATGCGCCTTTAGTCTGTCATACAACCATTGCCGGTTTAAGATCTGATGCCCTGCAAGCAATCCACTTCAATGGAATCCCTAGTTATAATACCTTTAAACAATTTAAAGTTTAAAATTGTTGAGGAGCAAAAAAGTTTCTCACCTTTATTAAACACAAATTTTTACTCTTCATGGCGCTCCCACAAAGTGATGCCCTAATCAATTCTTAATTTGATTATAAGTTAATCCGGAACTGCATACAACGCCGTTAAGAGGTCCCATACAGGGTGTCCCATTTTGGTTGTCCCTTGCGGGAAACTTGGAAAACCATAAGAGATATTAAAAATCCGATACCCCATCCACGAGCTCTTTTTGGAGAAAACATTTATGGTAAAAACAGATCATCGCTATCGCGAAGCGTTTCAGAGATACAGGGGTGATTCTCGATTTTTTCACTTTTTGAAAAGGTCCTGTAGCTTTGTTGTTATTACAGATACGAAAAACTAATTGCACATTATAAAGACACTTTTTCCGTAGAATCCAGTGGCGTAGCCAAAAAATTTTGAGCTGTCATTTTTGACATATGACCCAAAACAGTATTTTTTTATTAGGGACACCCTATAAATGATTAGGTAATTAAATTGCTTGTTTTCTGATTAAATAATATATCATAGTAGGTGGTTTAATAAATTTTTACGTCAAATATTGGAAAAATTATGATTTTAAAGACGCGTTGCTGGCTTCTTTAAAAACAATACCGCCATCCCTCAACTCAGAGTACATTTCCGCAGAAAAAAAAACAAAAATCAATTAATTAAAATTGGTTTTATTTGTTTATTTTTCTACAGAGAAATGTCTCCTGAGCTAAGGGATGACAGATTCCTTTAACACAAAATATAAAACAATTTAAAAAACAGATAGAAGCGGCAATGCGTCTTTAAAATCATAATTTTTCCAACATTTGCGTAAAAAATTTATTAAAACCACCTACTATGATATATTATTTTTAATCAGAAAAAAACAAGCAATTTAATTACCAAATCATTTATAGGGTGTCCCTAATAAAAAAACCTGTTTGGGTCATATGTCAAAAATGACAGCTCAAAAATTTTTTGGCTACGCCACTGGATTCTACGGAAAAAGTGTCTTTATAATGTGCAATTAGTTTTCTCGTATCTGTAATGCAACAAAGCTACAGGGCCTTTTCAAAAGTGAAAAAATCGAGAATCACCCTGTATCTCTGAAACGCTTCGCGGTAGCGATGATCTGTTTTTACCATAAATGTTTTCTCCAAAAAGAGCTCGAGGATGGGGTATCAGATTTTTAATATACTCTTATAGTTTCCAAGTTTCCCATAAGGGACAACCAAAATGGGACACCCTGTGTACAGTGTGTCCAAGATAAGGATCCTAAGCATGGGAATCTCAGTACCTATTGGAGATACAGCTTAGGTTAAATTAGGAAAAAGTTGTGTTTTTTAAAGCTTATTTACATGCCGTTTAAAACTTGAAAAATTTTATGGCCTGCTGAGATATTTGGCAAAAACCAAAATTTGACTATATCGATTTTATTTTTTTCTGACTTTATTTGAAGAGATGTAAAAACTAATAACACTTTTTATTGGCACTTTTAGCTACTACATGATGGTATTTTTAGATTTTATACCCGACGTTTCGTTTTCAAGAAACCATCATCAACTTTATTTTTTATATGGCTCGAAAAAAGTACCCCCTGTATCTGATCCCATTTTTTATTACAAATTCAACGATGTATCACATGTCACATTTTAATTATTAGTTAAAAGAAAAATTGCATTTTTTCTATTTTTTTAAAGTTATTTTTAAGTAGGCCTTGCAAACAAATGCTTGGACGTTAATACCTGTTACCGTATCTGTAACATAATTTAATATCATTATAAAATAGTATTTGTCGTTATTACCCCTGTTTGTCGAGTTGTTGGTTTTAGAGCAATTGTTCTTATTGTTACTGTTGTCTTTATTATTGTTTATTGGTGAATAGTTAATATCTATTGTATTTCAAATAGGAACTGAGATTCCCATGCTTAGGATCCTTATCTTGGACACACTGTATACTAACTAAAGTAACTTATTATTATTCAGTGTAAATTTTTGTGGGGGCTTAAAAATTCCATCTATTACACTGCAATAATAACAGTAATTCCGACCTGGGTGTTCGAATCCATCTCGATCGCCCACCGAAATCTGTCGGAAATTAGAGCAGCTGAAATTCTAGGCGCGTGCCATGGGCAGCTGTTGCATTTTTTAAAAACGGGGCTGCTGCATACCAGGTACACCATTATCATAATTAAGGATGTTTGGCATTTTGGGTTCGGGTTCGTAATTCGTTAGACTGTAAGTCCTGAAAAAAGGCGATGAACTCGGGGAAAATAATTAGTTTCATAGGCATTGGCGTAGTAAGTTTTTTGAAGCGGGTCGGCCAAACATTAAGTTGGGTTTTTACGTCTCCTGGTATAATTTAGCCATGTTATTAAAATAAGATAAGTGTCAAGAAAGTGCCTAAGAAAATCAGTTTATAGTGTTATTAGAACAACTATTTACACATCACTTCTTTGCATGTCGCGTGACCAATCACGTCTAAAGGTCAATTTTCACTAAACGTTCCCTTTACCTTCCATACCCGTTACATACACCTGGCGTGACCGTGAGTTCCTCTTTACTAGACTTCTAGTTTCGAAACGGTTAGTGGGCATGTAGTACACACATAAAATAAAATGCTTGGAAGAAAAGTATGAATTTTCTTGAAAATACATATATTTTTAATATAAAAGAAATTTTCTTAAAAGAAAGCAATATTTTTGCTCCATAAAATTACAGTATCTTCTTATTAGGCAATGTTATTCTAACTATACAGGGGTAATTCAAAAATCGATCACGAAACTTAGGGGGTGATTCTACTTAACAAAATAAGGGTAGAGCTTCATATATATTTTTTCAAAATGTCATTTGTTTTCGAGTTACAAGCCGTCAAAGTTCAATTTTATTTTGGTTTTTCGTATTTATTTTTTAACCAATCCAGTTGATATTTGGCACACAAATCGAGCTTTGCAGATTTTAAAATTTTGGACAAAGTACGTTAAATAAAAATTATAAATATTGAAGCTATAGCTTCATACAATTCAGGGAATTAAGAAAATGTTTATTAAAAATTTTCTGCTCTTCCAGAAACTTTTATAAAATTTAAGCTATCACTGATAGTTTTTGGGAATTTTAGCCTATTGCAATATGCTGGACGGCAACTTTTTTCTCAGTTTCTTTGTTATTAACTGGAGGAAAGTGACCAAATATGGAATAGGGTCCCTAATATGGAAATACCGGCATTTCTCTAAAACGGAAACTCACACACGCAATTAGAGGGGTTTGTCTCTTTTTTTAATGCTCATTCGCGAGTAGAAGAGGTAACATGCCAGTAGTGCAAGCCCTTTCGTCGCTGTAGTAACGTTTTGTTTTATCGCTTTCTCATAACTTTTTAAGATATTTTAAAATACGTATTTTTTGTACAAAAAGTGCACGAAATACTGTTTTTATAACTTTTAGAGATAGTTCAGATATTCTGTTGTAGGTTTTAACGGTATTTGATTTTATTACTTTCTTTAATAAAAAATATATAAAATTAGTTTAAAGTCGTCGGAAAATCCAAATATGGACAGATCATAGTACCCAAATATGGACTATTCCATATTTGGTTCTTAATCATTTAAAAGCTTCTGATAAAGCAGAAAACAATCAGAATACAAGAATCAAGTCAAAAGGGCTGTTCGTCTCATAAATGAACATTACTTACAGAGAGGCTTCTTTCTCTCGCTCATCGTCGGCCTGTGGGGGATTTATCGCTTTTTTATAGGTACTTCTATGGCTTCTGCTCTGAGAAATTGTCCAGTATAGTTCCTCCACTTACGGCGGTTCCCAATAGAAAAAACTCGTAGTGCCACACGTCTGCATCCCTATATGGTCCAACTGGACAGGCCCCAAACTGCCCACTTCGTTCGTTCTTTTATCCCTAGTGTATCTAAATGGTGAAATCCGCTGCCCGCGAAGGTATTTCCTTTCCCCCTCATATTTAAGTCCCTTGTCAACCTCGCTTAAGACACTCACAGCGTTGGTGTGGGCTCTGGGCACAATAACTGCGCTGGATCCAGAGTCTGACGCCTGGATCTGTGATTTTTTCAAATTATTTGTGTTGCTTTCTATGTTATACCAAAGTTTCTACCTATTTTATATTTGGCTACCTTTATCATTTTTTAGCTTTTTCTAAAAATCTTTATTAAAATTGATCAGTGTTACTTAAAATGTTTACAAAATAAAGGACAAATATATCATTGTTAATAAATCCTACAAAAAGGTTTTTATTTATAACTAGCTATGATTCCCGGCTTCGCTCGGGAGTTGATATGAGACCCAAATAACCGTTGTTCTGAATGAAGTTCAAATACTTGACAACAGATGGCGCCACTACACTTAATTTCCAAGTTAAAGGGTTGGAAGAGTCCCTATATCTTTAGAAATACGGGTAAAACGGGAACTTTCTTGTCCGAGGGGGATAAAGGGCTATCACACTACTTAAGTCCCTTTATCGTATCGGGACAGTATGTCCGCGGATGCGGTTAACGAGAGGACAAATGGACCAAAAATTGAAAGATACGAAAAAAGTCATTCTTGATAAAAAAAAGTCTGCTTGTTGAAAAAATATGATCCACGATGAGAAAATAGATTTTTATCATACAGGGCGTCTCAAAAATGCAAAAACACAAAATCAAACAAAAGCAAACAGTCATTTTTAGGCGTTTTAACGTGAAATGATAAATAAAAAACTTGCTCCAAATTTACTTCTATTCCTGATTCCAAACTTACTGAAGAAAATTTAAATTTATGAAAAATTAAAAAAATAATATTTTTGCAAGTACACGTTTTACTACTTTTACTTATTTATTACCTTTTCATTACTAAAAACTAATTAAAATAAATTTATGATGGACGAAACATAATACACAATAGTCATAGTTCAAAAACCCCTCCCCCATATTCAACACATTTTTCCAACTGCTTCCTAATATGATCAAAACTGGCTTGAATCTCTTCAATTGGTAATGATTCCACTGCTCGCCTAATTCTTAGTTTTAAAATTTCAACATTATTTACTAGAGGTTGTGCATAAGTAAGCTGCTTTAGACGGCCCCAAAGAAAAGAATCGGCTAATGTCAGATCGGGGCTTCTTGGGGGCCATAAAACTGGTCCATTTCTTCCTATCCATCTCACACCGAATTTTCTGTTCAGCCATTCTCTGACCTCTCCAGCGCAATGTGCAGGGCACCCATCGTGTTGAAAATACATTGTGTTGCGATATTCCAGGGCAGCTCTTCAAGATTATCGCAAAAAAATGTATCTAGTAGTTGCAAATAGCTCGCTCTGTTACAAGTACCTTCGAAAAAATAAGGTCCAATGATACCATAGTATGAAATGGCACACCACACATTAATTTTTTTAAAGTATTGACGTCTTGAGGGAATTCTAAATTCAGGATTCTCTTTACTCCAATATCTGACATGCTGAGAAGCAACAGTACCGTTGGTTGAAAATGTTGATTCGTCAGAAAACATTATACACTTGTGAAAGTTTCTATTGATATTTAAGATCTTATTTCCAACCCATAATGAAAAATCTAGTCTTTTAGCTTCATCTCCAGCTTCCAAGGTTTGGTTGAAATGAGGCTTGTAAGGGTAAATTTTATTTTCTTTTAAAACTGTTTGAATAGTAGTTTTTGTACCACCTCTAAATGCTTAGCTCTGTTTCTCAATGAAAGCAATGGATTTTCATTTACGGATTGCAATATCAAAACTGTAGAGGCATCGTCTTCATTATATTGCTTTTTTTGTTTTTAATGTCCATAACTGATCCTGTTCTTTGAAATTTTTTCACCAGTTTGTGAACACCAACTTTCGAAACGTTTACTCAGGAAATTTGCGTTGAAATTCCTCCACTACATAGCTATAAGAGCACTGACCACTTCCATAGCATTGCACTATAAAAACTCTTTGTTCTACGGTCAGCATTTTGGAAAGTATTTTTTGACACTGACACTAACAGGTAATAATGTACAGGTATAAAAGTTATAATATGAAGGTAGTAAAATGCGTACTTGAAAAAATGTTTTTTTTAATTTTTCGTAAATTAAAATTTTCTTTAGTAAGTTCGGAATCAGAATTAGAAGTAAATTTGGAGCAAGTTTTTTATTTATCATTTCACGTTAAAACGCCTAAAAATGACTGTTTGCTTTTGTTTGATTTTATGTTTTTGCATTTTTGAGACACCCTGTATGATAAAAATATATTTTCTCATCGTGGATCATATTCTTTCAACAAGCAGACTTTTTTATCAAGAATGACTTTTTTCGTATCTTTCAATTTTGGTCCATTTGTCCTCTCGTTAACCGCATCCGCGGACATACTGTATATTATATATGACATTTTTTGTGTAATTTTTAACACCCTGTGGTTCAAAAACTAGTAGTATTTTCGTATTTTTAACACGCTTTATTAACTTGGGTTGTAACTATCCCATCTGGCTGCCTATGTAACGGAATCTTTGAGCCTAATTTTAACCAACTTCCAGCTATTCGATTTCTTTGAAACTTTGCACACGTATTAAGGACCCATGACAATGCAATAATCTGCAAACAGTATCCCTTTATCTTTTTTTAATCATAAGGAAAAAAATTGCATTATATTATAAAAACAACACCTAGGATGCCATCTGTTGGAAAAATTTCAAACTTTGCTATTAAATGAAGAAATTTTTTTAGTGGATTGCAAAATGTCTTTAAACAAACCACGAAGGCTAAAAGCCTAAATACTAACGTACCGTGGGTGTCTTAAGCGAGGTAAGAGGGAGTTTGTTGACACGGGACTTAAATACTTGAAGATTTAGGGGGAAGGAAAGACCTCCGCTGGCAGCAGGTTCCACAATCTAGAAACTCTAGGGATAAAAGAACGAACGAAAGTGAGAAGTTCGGGGCCTGTCCAGTTGAACCGTATAGGGATGCATACTCGCGGAACCACGAGTTTCTCTGTTGGGAACCGTGAGTGGAGGAACTATACTGGACAATTCTTCAGAGCAGAAGCCATGAAAGTACCTATATAGAAAGCGATAAATCCTCCACAGCCCGACGTTGGGCAAGAGAGGGGAAGCCTTTCTGTAAGTGAAGGATCATTAATGAGACGAATAGCTCTTCTTTGAATAGAATCAAGAATGCTTAGGGTTGTGGGGGACGCCATGCCCCAGATATGAGAACAATATTCCAAGGGAGGTCGGATTTGGGACACATATAAAGTGTATAAATTAGAAGCGGAAAAATACTTTTTGGCTCGAAAAAGAAATCCAAGCTTTTTGAAGCTGCCGTGGCTATAGATACAATGTGTTTATGCCAGTTAAGGTTACTTTCAAATGTGACGCCCACAAGATTGAAGGTGTCTTTGCTCTGTAAAACTTGGCCGCTCATAAGTAGAGGATGAGTATTTAATGACTCTTTTCGCGACAAAGAACATGATTGTGTTTTGGATGCATTAAAATGGACGAGATTTTTGGCGCCCCAATCCAATATTAAGTTAAGATCTTGCGAAAGAGATATCTGCATCGCTCTGCGTTTGTTTTCCAAGTCAGGTTTAGTGATGGGTTTAGGAACCTGAAAACTGGAGTGAAGGGTACTATCGTCGGCGAAACTATGAATGGAATTAGTTGTGGACGAGAGAAGGTCGTTGATGTGAAGAAGAAACAATGTTGGTGCCAGAACTGAGCTCTGAGGGACTCCAGCATTTACTTGGTGAAAGCTTGAAGAATGGCCGTCCACAATAACTGATATACGTCGATCAGATAGATAACTAGAGAGCCAAGTACAGAGTTTAGTTGAAAGACCATAAGAGGGAAGTTTATTAAGAAGTGCGGCATGCCAGACCTGGTCAAAAGCTTTGGATATATCAAGAGCAACGATCTGGGACTCACCTAGAAACTCAAGAGACTTATTCCAACAGTGTGAGCTTAAAAATGTGGACTCGGTGCTCTTCGATAAGAACATAAAATCACAAAAGTTTATAGCAAATAAATCGGCGTAGCTTTTCCTTGCGGCCACTTATCTTGCTA
Source organism: Listronotus bonariensis (assembly GCA_014170235.1). Classification (NCBI taxonomy): domain Eukaryota; kingdom Metazoa; phylum Arthropoda; class Insecta; order Coleoptera; family Curculionidae; genus Listronotus; species Listronotus bonariensis. The sequence continues at coordinate 14,510 of JACEGR010007651.1, forward strand.
TATATTTCTTTTATGATATGCCGGTTGATGCAGCTGGTCATCGCATTATGGGATAGAAGTTGATTTTTGCGTCGTACACCCTGAAACTTGCTCAATCTAACTTAAAATGAGGTGCTTTTTACTGGAAAAATATTATAAATTATTACAAATGCTTTTGGAAACCCAAAACCTATTATATGTTATTATAAATTTGTCACCCCCTTAACATTGGTTATTTTTTGTTGTAACAAAATAAACTAAAATGTCAGCTTGTTTGGTTAATTCGGTAGTATTCTAATCAGTAATCCGATGATTATTATCTCATATGATATACAGGGTACGACAATAGGTATGATTTTTTAATGGAGTCACCCTCGAATATTAGTATCACCACCAAAAAATCTTTAAAATGCTTTAAAAAAACATTGACTAGAGGCTTGATGTGTCTATCTCAACTAGTTTCCGGAAATATGACCATCCAGGCCTGTGGCAACAATTTTAAATTATTCTTAGAAGCGTACTAGAGATACATCTTCCCAACTTTTTTATTTTTTAACGTATAAAATAAATAAAAAACACTGTTTTGTTGGGTAGATTCTGTAGTATCCATATCTTTCATCAGAATGCTTTATCTTTTGGGATATACAGTGTAGGACAAAACATATTAAATTTTAAAATGGAAAACCTTGTAAATAATAAAAATCTTGTATCTGTCCTTACACTCAGAAGTAGCAAAAATAGGAAGGCAATTGTAAGTACAAAAACTGATAAAGAAATAGGTAAAAAATCTTTGACAAAAGTAGCGAGACTTCATGAGACTGCATTGGAAACACAACAATAGCTCTTATTATTTAAACTCTTTTACTTTTTTATAAACTAAGTAGATTAAATGTTGTAGTATTTATATTTACTTAAAATAAATTTTCAGTTTCTTATTACCCCAATTAACTATCTCATCTATCCATCTGGCTGCCTATGTAACGGAATCTTTGAGCCTAATTTTAACCAACTTCCAGCTATTCCGATTTCTTTGAAACTTTGCACACGTATTAAGGACCCATGACAATGCAATAATCTGCAAACAGTATCCGTGTTATCTTGTTTTTGATCGCCAGGAAAAAAAAATTCCATTATATTATAAAACAACACCCTAGGTTGCCACTCTGTTGGCAACATTTCAAACTTTGCTATTAAATGAAGAAGAAATTTTTAGTGGGTTGCAATATGTTGGCAACGGTCCAAACATTGCCTGGATTGCCATCTGTTGGCAAAATTTCAAACTTTGCTACTTAATGAAGAAGAATTTTTTATGAGTTGCAATCTGTTGGAAAAATTTTAAAATTTGCTACTCTTGTTCATTAAAAAAAATTTTCGCCATTTTGTCAAGAGTAGCAAAAACTAAAAATGAAAAATAATTAATAGTTTAAAAAACTAAAAAACACGCTTTTTATATGCAACCGAACTAAAAATTAGAAAATAATTTTCATTAAAAAAAAATATTGTCATTTCATGAAGTAAAAAGCGTTGGGGTGACAAACTATATTAAATGTTTATAGTTATTATATTTGCCATAAATATCTATGATGGAAAAGTTATGAAAATAATAGTAAATGCACCCCCACGCTTTTACTATGAAGCCATTGGCAATATTTTTAATGAAGAGAAAAAATTATTTTCTAATTTTTAAGATAAAACTGCCGGACGGCAGTTTTCAACTTATAATTGAGCAATGCCGTCGGCGGTCGTTTAGCCAGTGCCTTTCCTTTATGTCATATTTAGGGCAAGATATTCGTTGTTCCAAGCGCAACGATTATATTCTTGAAATACTTTCATCGTCGGTAAATTCTTTGCAACAATAAAACATGTTTTCTGCTATTTTAATAAACTGATAATTGAAAAACAAAGAGACATACTGTTAAAGACAACTAAACATGAATTTCTTGAGTAAATAATTCGGCATTCCTTTGTGCTTTTATGGGAACTTGCTCTTTTATGTTATACTTATTTTAACAGCAGTAAAAGTCAAAATTATTGCAATGGTATTTTAATTAAATAACCAAAAATTGTGTACTTATATATAAAAAAGTTGGTAGATTTTTAATTGGAGATGGAGGAAGACAGACGTATTTATATCACATAGTTAATTTTGTTTTGGATATTACAATATATGACTTAGTCATAGACCCAAAAATTCAAACATCCGCCGCTATTGCCAGATCTAGGTTCCTGTGACCATTATCAGTTTCCTAAAAGATAACATTCAGCCACTTTTTATATACAGGGTATCTCTAAAGGTACAGAAAAAGCAAAAAGGCCAAAATATGACGATCAAAACTAACCCAACATATCTTAGTCTAAAAGTAGATGTATTTTGCAGATACAGGATGTAAAAAATGTATTCTAGTTTTCGTCCTTTTTTATACATATAAGTATAATTTTGTTATTAATAGGTATATTATCAAAATATTCGGCTAAAGAAAGTTTGAGAGGTACAAAATTAGAAGCTGTTATATATGGATTAAGGCAAATGAGATAGATACAGGAGGTGGGGACGTGTCACAATTTTGCCAAGCAGAGTCATTTGACATGCATGGTTTCAAGGTTACTATAAGTGATAAAATAAAATTTAACAACACTTAAGTTTATTGAGGATAATTGTGGAGCATATCAAAGAAAATTCAAAGACGTTTTTGCTGAAATAAATATTTTCAGGTAAAAATTCGGTATGCGAAGTTTTTATGGCTAAGAAAATTATATTACCTTAAGGCATCTAAACGAACAACAACGGGGTCTTTTTTAATTAAAATCCTGAAAAACATTTAAAAAGGAGACAAAAGACCCTTAAGCAAAACCCAAAAAGAAATTTTGAATGTAAAGGGATTTATTTCGTTTTTATTAAAATTCTAAAGAAGGGTAATTGAATTTGTTATTTTTAGGGGAAAACACATTGTGTTTTCAGCTCTTTTATTAAATCTTTTGGCTCCGATATTAGAAGTAAATTTTTAATATTATTTTTTTTCTTACATTTTCTAAACAACTATAAAATATCACGATTTTTTTGTTAGGAGATTAGAGTTGTATAGGAAAACATATGTCAATAAAATAAGTGTTTCCAAACATTTTTTTACTTTATTTTTTTATCTTTTCCGAGTTGGGACACTCTGTATATACAAAAATTTCTTGGGTTTCTACTTCTGCATTAAAAATCGGAGTTTAAATTTAAAGAAAGTTAATTTTACCTTGGATTATATTCATAATTGCTTCTTTTAACCTCGGTTTTTAAGATATCCAGCAGTTTTCATACTTTTGAGACAGTCTTTATTTTTTTTATTTATTTAAACCATTTTTGCACATACTACTAATTATGTGTTAACACAACATATTGTAGGTAATTGCCAGAAAGTAATTATTGGGTATTATTTAATTTTTATCAATCTTCGCCCAAACTGCTACTTTAATAAAAAGCATTTTTTATCTAAATTTAAAACTAATTTAACAGTTTTATCAGTCTGGCTGTCCCAAAACCGGCATTTCCGATGTCAAATTAAGATATTTAAGCCCCGACAGTCGCACTTATTGGTTTCGGTCGTCTTTTCATTTAATTAAATTGGTTAAAATCAATTTTCTGCAGATGGGTTAAGTCTTTCTTTAAGAACTTTAATTTTACCAGAGCTTATCTAGGAAATTAGATCACGAATCTGAAAGATTTTTTTGGCGGAAACGTTTCGTTCTCGAGATATTCATCATCAAAGTTCAGAATTTGAACTAAGCTTATTTTCACTATATCCCTCCTTCTTTTGCACACAATTCTTGATTTAAAGCTAAAGTGTCACACAATATTTGATTTTCACCCTTTAAAACCCCGTTTTTCTACGTCTTTTACATTATTTTTGCATTAAATTGCGTGGCTTTTCTTTGATAATGCGGCAACCCATACATACACATAGGGCTTCATGGCACAGTGGGATTGAAATGATTCAAAGTATTGTAAAAATAGGATTAGTTTAAATTCCAAGTCTGATAGATGGATATCTCAAGAACGAAACGTTTCCGCCAAAAATTCTTTTCAGATTCGTGATCAGCGCCCCAAAAACCCCGTGTACACCAAATTTCGTCGAAATCGGAGTTGCCGCAGGTTTCCGAGAAACTCCAACCTCATCTCATATTTAAGGTTACTGCTTAAAAGAAATTAATGGTTACGTAATGTTCTGTGAAAACTGACATTTTCTTTTGACATAAAATTTAAAAATAAGTCAAAACGGTTAAACTTGGTATAGAATATTATTCATATTATGTTTATAATTTCATTTGAAGAATCTAAAAATAAATAATATACAGGGTGTTTCATTTAAAATAAGGAGTTAACATTAACTTTCTGTATAACGGAAAGTGGTGGGGCTGTTAAAATATTTAATAGTATGTCCCCCACTGACTTTATAATGCTACCAAATTTTCAAATTTGTTTAAACTTGGACACCCTGTGGATTAGGGCTTCACGAGCGCTATGTGTAGCCTTCAAACTGGTTTTTAACGAATATGTTCGTTTAGACTGAACAGTTTTGTTGCCATCATCTCATAATAATATACGACATTGACCTTTCTTAATTAAATAAAATAAAAATTAAGGAAAACTATTTTCCCAAGCCTGAGCCCATCTAAACTTCATACGCGCATTCGAAATGCTCCCTCAACTCTATAATTTATGTCTTATACACACTCGAGAACCTCAAAGCGCTAAAAGTATCTCCTGTTTGTAGTCATGGTTTGAAATTTTGACGTTTCGGTTTTTTTCATCCATCTATGGTCAGCCATAAATTAAAGTGACTTCAAACGTTTTCTCAATTCCATAGTTTCGTGGTATAATCGTTCTTGATCAGTAATTTATAGCTTTTATAATTTTTTAGTTATGAATTTCCCATTGAATATAATGTTTTTGTAAAAAAAGTATTTATTACCTATTGGCTAAGAAAACTTATAAGATATAAATTAAATATCAATTGGTTTTTGAAAAATAATTGCAAGAACCACTGTTAAGATTCATGCGTTGCTTGTCAGATGGCCCATTTAAATAAATAAAAATCACTTTTTGTTTTTTTTTTTCTATAAAACAAGCATCGACTTGATCAGGACTTGACAAAAAAAAATGTTGCTTTTCTTGGCGGTAATAGAAACAAAAAGCAACACGCGCTTCTTAATAAACTTCCCTCCTATGGTCTTTCAACTAAACTCTGTACTTGGCTCTCTAGTTATCTATCTGATCGACGTATATCAGTTATTGTGGACGGCCATTCTTTAAGCTTTCACCAAATAAATGCTGGACTCCTCAGGGCTCAGTTCTGTCGTAACAACATTGTTTCTTCTTCACATCAACAACCTACTCTCGTCCACAACTAATTCCATTCATAGTTTCGAGGACGATGTTCCCTTTACTCCAGTTTTCAGGTTCCTAAACCCATCACTAAACCTAACTTGGAAAAATAAACGCAGAGCGATGCAAATATCTCTTTCGCAGGATCCTAATTTACGTTGGATTGGGGTGCCAAAAATCTTGTCCATTTTAATGCATCCAAACACAGAATATGTTCCTTGTCGCGCGGAAAAGAGTCATCAACACTCATCTCACTTATAAGCGGGCTGTTTTACAGAGCAAAGACACCTTCAATTGGTAGAATATTGGCTTCTCTAATTATTTTAGAAGAAAATATATATAATAGGATGTTTTAGAGAGCACGCGAAGCTGTACCCAGTGTACAAATTTCAGCTCTTCTCAGTCCGCGAGCTAAAGAGATAAATGCTAAAATAAGTTGCACGAATCTCCTATCTTCTTACCCGCCCTGTATTATTAGAAGTTTATACTTAAACAAAATACTAGAAAAAATTATTTAACCTCTTACTCCCAAGTTGTCAGATCAATGTCACATCATTCCTAAATAATGAACTACTTGAATCAAGAAAAAATCACTATTATAAAATGGTTTTACCAGGAAATAGTTATCGAAGAGTAGCGGACATGTTTGCAGCCTATTTTCCCAGTAGGCCAATACCAAGTAAATCGACAATAGAACGGACGATAAAAAATTTGAAACTACAGGGCACAGTAATCAATAATTGCAAATGTAGAAGAAAATCGACGTGATCTTTCGCCAAACGATTTTTCTATGGGGACATTTAAAAACTAAGCTACCAATAAAAAATATGAAAATTTAGTCCAGCTAAGGAATGCTGTTTCCCGCTGAATGTGCCAGAATATCGATGTACCAACTAGCCAACGTAAGAAATGAGTTCTATAATCGTTTGGGTTATTGTCTGGCAGTTAATGGAGGAATATTTGAGCATTTGATTAAATCCTGATATTTTCGTCATAAATTGACTTCTAAAATGTAGAAAAATTTGTTTTATTGTCTTGCGTAACTGTGAGTGCATGTGTTGGAATTAGCTGTAAACTAAAATGAAATGCGAGGATTCTTTTGAAATTCCCGTATAAAATTGTTCAGTTTTGGCAATGACATTATAAATTAATGATCTAAATTGTCACTAATAAATCGATATGGTGTTTTTATTGTTGATTTCTAGAGTACAGGGTGCATAATGAGATACTACGTTGCAGAAGTATTAAGCAGTTTACTCTTTACTGGTTGGTTGAAAAATGCTCAAATTTTCATTTTGGGTGGAACTTACTGTGCTCTTCAATAAATCCTAATAGCATTTTTTCTAAAATAATTAGGGGAGCCAATATTTGATTACTTCAAAATTTACATGGGATTCCCTATGTCCCGCTCGACGGAGATTTTTCACTACAAAGAGTTTGTATTACAGTAATAAAAGGTCAAACAATGAATCATAATTATATACCTCAAAAATAGAATTATAATAAAATTTAAGATAATAACAGAATAATTTACTTCAGAGTAAAAAGCGTGGGGTGCATTTCATTATTTTTTTCATGATCTTTTCCCTCATAGATATTTACAAATGAAATAATTATAACATTTAATATATTAAGCACCCCACGCTTTTATTCTGAAGTGAATTATTCTGTTATTATCTTAAATTTTATTATAATTTATTTTGAGGTATATAATTATGATTCATTGTTTGACCTTTTATTACTGTAATACAAACTTTGTAATGAAAAATTATTTTCTAATTTTTAGTTCGGTTGCATATAAAAGCGTGTTTTTTAGTTTTTTTAAACTATTATTTATTTTTCATTTTTAAGTTCGATATATCAATTAGTTTTCTGCGGACATGTGATATTGAAATGTTTCACGAACTATTTCGTAATCTAATCATTTCATTTAAAGCTTCACTGTTGCATGGGAGTTCAGAACGCACTACCCGAACAAGTTTCTGTCAGCCTTATGCCGAGAGTACGTCCGAACTGCACGCATGCGCAGATCGCGCACCAGCTCTCTTCTCCGTCACTCTCCCCACAGAAAATCTATAAAGGAATTTATTTATCCTGGCGATCCTAATCAGAATAACGGGATACTGTTTGCAGATTATTGCATTGTCATGGGTCCTTGATACGTGTGCAAAGTTTCAAAGAAATCGAATCGCTGGAAGTTGGTGAAAATTAAGCTTAAAGATTCCGTTATGACTTCTGCGAGCTGATTTATTATTTGTATATTCGATTTAATTGATATTTGTGTCTGTTACCAGCATGACGTAATAACTGTTACGTTTATTGGTGAGCTGAGTAAAACTGTACAGGGTGGGACAAATTAAACTTGCACACTTTTTAAGTGACAATAACTTTTTATTTGTTGCGCTTATCTTTTTTAATAGCTAATGGGTAGATATGTTTCCTTAGGTTTTGCCAATTTTGGTCAAACAGATTTAGACAGGACTGGACTTACGGGACTTTTTCCAAAACACTGTATTTAACCTCGTCGGATCGGAAATCTGGATTTACCTACGAATTAGCTAATACGTTTTTCTTGGTAGATAACTCATGGGAAATGATTGTAGTGATAGCAACTCTGTCAATAATTTGGGGATTTAGGAATTATAATTTTTCTTGATAAATATGCGTCCCAAAAGCATGCATTTCTTTCGGTTGTTGCTTGGGAAAGCTTTTTTTAGTGCTTTGAAAATCAAAAATGTAAGATTACCATGGTTCCTGAGTTCGGATGCTGACACAACTTAACAGTTAAATTAATTAAAATTAGACGTATAAGCCTTATTGTAGATAAATTCGATTTTTTTACCGAAGTTGAATGCATCATTTTGGAAAAAGTCCTGTAAGTCCGGTCCTGACTAAATCTATTCGACCAAAATTGACAAACCTAGAGAAAACATATCTACCTATTAGCCCTGTATAAATAAAAAGATAGGCGCAACAGATAAAAGTTATCATTAGTTAAAAAGTGTGCAAGTTTAATTTGGCTCACACTGTATAATATTTGTGGGTTGTTTTTTTGATCAACCCATAAAGGAAACATTTTTAAAATCTTTTATATGCAACCGAACTAAAAATTAGAAAATAATTTTCATTACAAAGAGTTTGTCACTTCAGGAGCAAAGCGTGGGGTGCTTTACTATTTAAATGTTATAATTATTCTCATAGATATTTGCAAACTCTTTGTAATGAATTATTACTTTCTAATTTTTAGTTCGGTCGCATATAAAAGCGTGTTTTTTAGTTTTTTTAAACTATTATTTATTTTTCATTTTTTAGTTCGATATATCAATTATTTGTTTAGAAACAAATGCTCCAGTTTATTCACTAAAATTCCTTCGCCATTTTGTCAAAGAGTAGTATTAGGACACAGAGGATCTGTAAAGGAATTTATTTATCCTGGCGGTCCTAATCGGGATAACGGGATACTGTTTTTAAATTATTGCATTGTCATCGGTCCTTGATACGTGTGCAAAGTTTCAAAGAAATTGAATCGCTGGGGAGTTGGTAAAAATTGAGGCTCAAAGATTCCGTTACATAGATAGATAGATAGATATGACAGACCCAAGCTAATAAAAAGGAATATGTTTTTACTCTGGTGCTGATTTGCAGAGTGGTGTATTGGCCAAAAAGAAATACATATGTAAAGCTGGGTCCAAATTTAATTTATTCTGAAAGCGATGCAGCCAAGTACACAAAAATGATAGAGTAAAGAAACCCTTTTGTGAACAATGATTTATTGCAGCAAAAAATATTTAACCCGACGAGTTTTTAGTACCACGCCACGTGCCACCGGTTTTATAGTAGGCAGAGGCGAAATAAGAGAATGTTTTTGTTAGTAGGTGATACGTGTTTTAGCAATGTATTTTTATTATTTATCTAAAAATATGTAATCAGGCTCTGTCCGAGGCTATGTGCATTCGAAAAGGTTTGTTTACTTTATCATTTTTTTGTGTACTTGGCGGCATCGCTTTCAGAATGAATTAAATATGGGCCCATCTATATGCATATTATAAGAATATTGCCATGCGATTTATCGACCATATTCAATTATTGCAGTAAATGTAAAAAAGGCGCCTGTTTCTCCTTCCCACACTATATCAGCCCAGACATGTAAAACATAAAAACATAATGTTATATTACCTCCGTTTTCTGCATCATTAACATAAAAGCTAACCTATTAGACTTTCATTTGTATTTTGCTTTGACACCGATTTGAATTGATTGCCTATTTCCTGTGATTTTGTTTGCTACACCGAAATGGGAAGATTTTGAATAATCGTGCAAATATTTTGATAATTGTTTACAAACCAGACACATCGCCGATTTTATGAAATTTGGTTGTTATGTTATAATTGGAATTATAATAATTACCTTTTTAAAATTGCGAAATTATAAATGATACAAATGTGCACATACATATGTATATTTATTAATGGGTTTATAAATAATTTATGGCTTTCATTGTTTTCTACATTTGCTTTGGTGTAATGTGTAACACAAAGCATATTGTTGCGTGACTAGTGGCATTGAAACGCGATCCTCAGATACAGGCATTGTCGAGAGGTTTTATTCTGGTTTGGAACTTCTTGTTTGGGCACCTAATAAAATTTTACCCTGACCTGACCTTTTCTTTCGGGTTTGGTCACCTCGACAAAAATTCATAATTATCTCATCTTCTTGTTTGGTACCCCTACAGTGGTGCCCAAGCAGCACAAGCTTTCCACTGGGCAATCCCCCATATAAATAAAGCACAGATCTCGCGATGCTTTATGTCCGCTCCACAGCATAACCATTGTTTGGTAGTGTAGCCCAGCTCTGCAGCAAGGTCAAGAAACGGTGTGGACGCATGCGTACTTACTTACATGGGGGATTGCTCAATGGAAAGTTTGTGCTGTTTGGGGGCTACTTCTCGAGAAATCAATGCGTGCAGTAGTCCCAGGTCTGCTTGAGCCAACTTGTAAAATAAGTACTAGGTACTTCCATGACCTTATGGTTACTGCCAGATTTTGAGTGTAGCCAGCAAACATGTGATGCGGCGTATAATTGTGCCTAATTCAAAAATAAGCAGCAAATAAAACTGTCACATTAGGGTGGACATGGTTAGTTTCTAGTTAGTTAAATCCACATAACACCTACATACAGGGTGTTCATTTAAACACTTTCCACTCAAGTTATTTTCGAAAGGAGACAGATTTGAGAAAATCGCCGAAACACGTCAAGATATTTATTGAGAGGGAACGTATTTTACAAAATTGGACGGCGCCCCCTTAACCCCTTAACCACCAGGGCCACCACCCCAAAATTCTTAAATGAGAAGACGGGTCGAGTGATGCATCATTTTAAAGCTCCTGACGAGTACTTTATAACCCTAGAATATGAAGTCAATATCTTCACCTATTACAAAATGGCGGTACTTTAAAAATTACCTAAATACCTGATTTGGATGGTCATATTTCCGAAACTAATAAAATTAGATGTACCTAATGTGGTATTTTCTTAAAGCTCATTTAAAGATCTTTTTTAATGGTAAAATAATGTACAGGGTTCTTAGCTATACAAGAAATATGACAGCAACAAAACATTGTTAAAAATACAAATATTCCTGGTTATTTTCGCTTAAACCGCAAAATTGCAATTAACCATATGGTTTATTTAAACAGTAAAGACAGCCGAGCTAAAGTGTTGCATACAAATTATATAATAAACAGAAAAAAGAACAATTAAGTGTTAATTATTACTAAAGGAGTTTTACAAATGTAATAATTATTTCGGTTGTGGACAGGAACCTTTAAAAAATTATATAAAAACAAAAATTATGTTAAACGGTTTCAATAAACTAAAAAGCTAAAAAATACCGTTTGTTTCCTAGCTATACAGATGGCACCAATCTTCTGGTTAATCTGGGGTAATGACAGTAGACAAATAATAAATCCGTTGGGTGTAGTGTATCCAGAGTAAATATTATAATAGAAAATTTTAAGTGCCCAAACGATTTCATTTTTTGTTTGGATCAATAAACCCCATATTGATGAGAAGATTGGTGCGATTCTCGTAGCTGTGGACTTACCTGAATTGTTTTTAGCTTTTGGTAAATAAAACCGTTTAACATATTTTTTAATCTATAATTTATTTTTAAGTTTTGTAGTTAGTCGTCGATACTTCTATTCCATTGAGTTTATTTAATGCCTTACTATAACTAATCAGAACTAACCAACGATTTTATATTGAGGTAGTTGTGAAAATATTTAATCCGCCATTTTGTAGCGTGCGCCATCTTAGTTTTGTTTTTCATAGTGAGCTCTACTACTACCAATTAAGACCTTTTTATTTAATACCCATATTGAGGTGAGTTGTAGAAAAAAATATGTAAGCAGCACATTTGGTGGCGGCGGCCATGAGCAACTAAATGTTAATAAATTATCCGGAGAGAGAGATAGCTGCTGGGCCTTCCTTGTCTGTCTTCAAGGAAGGTAAACGCAGATGGCGCATGAGTCGACTTTATCGCTTTGCCCGCCAAATTCAAGTTATATAGCTGTGCTATTTTTGTCCTTAAATGTTAGGTACTTGTTTTTGCTTCCTTATTAATATAAAATATTTGGGGTTTAGTTCAATAATTACACACACCTAGTTAAAAATGTCATTTATTTGGTTTTTATAAATTTTTCTTACAGATAACCATGTCAATATTACCTTAAATTATCTGTTGAAAAGCACAAATTTAATATATACACTGTGATCACTAATAAAAGTCAATATTCAAAGTCAATTAAAGGTAAAAACCACGAAACACACAATAAATGCACAGAAAATGTAAACAAACTGTCCAAACAAATCGGCCATTGAAAAATATCAAACACAAATATCGAATAACATTTCGGCGTGACTGCCTGCGGCTAACGGTTTGTCAAGTTAAAAATATTCGATTCATGGTATATTTTCTTTCTCTTAATTAGATGTGAGCCAAAAAAGGACATTAAAAGTTTGACATGCAAGAATTGTAAACAACTTGGCAACCAGGGCAAAGCGATGATTGCTCCATCTACGATAGCCTGCCATGATGAAAGACAAAGACATATTTATTGGAACTTGCGTTAAACCAGAAAGAGATAAATACAACGGACAAATTGTTAGGACCAGTTACTCGTCTCATTGTTGTCTCTGATTATGATTAAGAATGTGTACCAAATTTCAGATCTATCTGACTTTAGAAAGGGTGTTTAAGTAAAACCGATTAAAAATCGGAAGTTTTTTCAAAAACTCAGATTTTTTTAAAAAGGACATTTTTAAGGCAAACTGACAGGGTTTTAAGAGCTTCTTAATTGTTTGTTCGCCTGTGTATATTTTTACTAAATGAATAAAAAAAAACAATAACCTGATTAAAAAATAAAACTCAATTGACTGTTAATTGGCCGCCAATGTTTTCCTATTCAAACAGTCACGAGATCGCTATTTGCCTGATTATTCGTGTAATCCTACTTTTATAGGTCAATCAATTCGACCTTAAAACTATGATATCTGTTATTTTCTGTTTTATTAGATAATTTAACAACCGTTTTTGTTGCGAAATTTGAAATTAGAAGGTAATTGCTACTTTAATACATGTAAAGGTAAAACTAAAAAAAAATCAACTTCGAATTGGCGTATTTTTCTGAGATTGGGTCTCGTAGGCTGGCGATTCTCCAAATCTAAATACCCAGTGCCGCAGTCGACATCAACATATTCTTTTCACACTGTAAAGTGGCATTGGAGAATATTCTTACAGAAGTACAGGGTGAGCCAAATTAAACTTGCACACTTTTTAACTAATAATAGCTTTTTATCTGTTGCGCCTATCTTTTTTTATTTTTAAAGGTCTAATAGGTAGACATGTTTTCTCTAGGCTTGCCAATTTTGGTTAAATAGATTTAGACAGGACTGGACTTACAGAACTTTTTCAATATACTTTATTTTATCTCGTTTCAAAAGAAATCTGATTTAGCTACAATTATTCAGCGCCAAGTTTTTTTATTATTATTTTTTTAACTACACAGGGTGATAATACGCAGGGCTGATCCTGAGCGATGCCCAACTCGGCACACCAAGTAGGTAAATGGAATAATTATAGCCCAAGTCGGCACATACGTAGGCAGATACTCTGTTCTACATAGCCCAACTCGGCACAGAAATTATTTGTATCTAGGTATGTCTAATAAAACAGTTATTATATATTTTTTAAATTCCTTAATTAAACCCAAGACTAATATTCACTTACGAATGGTTAGTTCTGGTAAGCAACGCTTTTGTTTTAATTCCTTTATTAAACTCAAGAGTAATACATACTTACGAATGGTTAGTTCTGGTAAGCAACGCCTTTTTTAATTCTTTAATTAAACCCAAGACTAATACACACTTACGAATGGTTAGTTCTGGTAAGCAACGCCTATTTTTTAATACCTTAATTAAACCCAAGACTACTAAACACGTACGAATGGTTAGTTCTGGTAAGCAACGCCTTTTTTAATTCCTTTATTAAACCCAAGACTAATACATACTTACAAATGGTTAGTTTTGGTAAGCAACGCCTTTTTTAATTCCTTAATTAAATCCAAGACTACTAAATACTTACGAATGGTTACTTCTGGTAAGCAACGCCTATTTTTTAATACCTTAATTAAACCCAAGACTACTAATCACTTACGAATGGTTAGTTCTGGTAAGCAACGCCTTTTTTTAATTCCTTAATTAAACCCAAGACGAATACACACTTACGAATGTTTAGTTCTGGTAAGCAACGCCTTTTTTTAATTCCCTTATTAAACCCAAGACTAATACATACTTACAAATGGTTAGTTTTGGTAAGCAACGCCTTTTTTTTAATACCTTAATTAAACCCAAGACTACTAAACACGTACGAATGGTTAGTTCTGGTAAGCAACGCCTTTTTTTAATTCCCTTATTAAACCCAAGACTAATACATACTTACAAATGGTTAGTTTTGGTAAGCAACGCCTCTTTTTTAATACCTTAATTAAACCCAAGACTACTAAACACGTACGAATGGTTAGTTCTGGTAAGCAACGCCTTTTTTTAATTCCCTTATTAAACCCAAGACTAATACATACTTACAAATGGTTAGTTTTGGTAAGCAACGCCTTTTTTAATTCCTTAATTAAATCCAAGACTACTAAATACTTACGAATGGTTACTTCTGGTAAGCAACGCCTATTTTTTAATACCTTAATTAAACCCAAGACTACTAATCACTTACGAATGGTTAGTTCTGGTAAGCAACGCCTTTTTTTAATTCCTTAATTAAACCCAAGACGAATACACACTTACGAATGTTTAGTTTTGGTAAGCAACGCCTTTTTTTAATTCCCTTATTAAACCCAAGACTAATACATACTTACAAATGGTTAGTTTTTGGTAAGCAACGCCTTTTTTAATTCCTTAATTAAATCCAAGACTACTAAACACTTACGAATGGTTACTTCTGGTAAGCAACGCCTATTTTTTAATACCTTAATTAAACCCAAGACTACTAAACACTTACGAATGGTTACTTCTGGTAAGCAACGCCTATTTTTAATACCTTAATTAAACCCAAGACTACTAAACACTTACGAATGGTTAGTTCTGGTAAGCAACGCCTTTTTTTAATTCCCTCATGTAACCTAAGACTAATACCATTGTATGAGACTTATACAATGCTAATACACACTTTATATACATACAGTGCTTGTATTTTTCATAAAAATTAAGGTCTTTAGTGAGACAACATAAACCAAATTTTAGACAGAAAATGACATATATATATATATATATATATATATATATATATATATATATATATATATATATATATATATATATATATGTTAGTTCGTAGTGTTTCACGGATAGATGAATGTGTAGAGTTGTCATTCCGGGAGTATATCCGTTGGTCATTTGTGTTCCTTGCGGGATTTCGCAGACGTTTCGCCAAGATCGCACTTGGCATTTTCAATGCTATCTAACTGGTGTCAGACGATTGACACCAGTTAGATAGCATTAAAATGCCGCAGAAATCAGCTGTTATCCACAATGAGCCACAAGTGACACTTACTCCCGGATATGACAACTCTATATATATATATATATATATATATATATATATATATATATATATATATATATATATATATTATATATATATATATATATATATATATATATTTAGCTGGGCGCAATTTTTAAAATTACCTGAATACCAATCCAATAAAGTAAGATACACTAAATGTGGTATTTTCTTAAGCTCTTTTAAGGATTTATTTAATGATAATATTGATGATGCTATACAGGGTGGGACAAAAGTATAGATTTTTATTGACGCACCCTGTATATTATATTACCATTAAAAAGATATCTAAAAAACCATTAAGAAAATTGCACAAAAGGTCATCTACCTTTATCAGTTTTGGCGATATGGCCATCCAAATTAGGTATTTAGGTAATTTTTAAAATATCGCCAGTTTTGGGGGTAAAGGTATTCACTTTATATTCTGGGGTTATAAAGTACTTGTCAGAAACTTTAAAATGAAGTGCCACAAGACCCCCATTTCATTTAATTTCGCTTTTCAAAATGGCGTCCAGCTGTCAGTTTGAAATTTAAATTTGTCATATATTTTTTTTTAATTTGGTCAATGTTGTTTTACTGAAGTCCTCAAATTTTCATTAAAAATTACCAAACAATTCAAAAGTTGGGTGAGGGGGTCCTAACTTTGGACAAGTACTGTATATGTCTTTTATTACCTGTGAGTTCTGTGTGCCGAGTTGGGTCATTATAAATGGTCCGAGAAGGTGTCATAAAATTGACCCTAATAGAGTGTGCCGAGATGGGATACACCCATGATGCTTGCCAGGTGATGATTGTTGTACTTAGCACCCTATGACTCATCATTATACAAATTTCAAGCCTTACAGGCAAAACGTCACTCGAATCGAAGGTTTCACTAGCTCTGGGACTATAGGTTAATAGATAATTTAAATTAAGGAAATTCATTTTATAAAAACATTTTTTTAATTCTAGGTAAGTGTCAATGTCTATAACTTGCAGCAACGTGGTAAGTCTTTATTTCTTCTTAGTCTTCTTGTTATGCCCAATTTTTTTTTAGTTATTATTTTAATATAAAAAAATCAGAGGTTTTTAACTTTCAAGTAATATACAGATTTTGACACAAATGTCTGAGCTTCTAGTATAACAAAAACTTTTTTCTTCGATTGGAAGCAAATCTACGTATTTCCATTTCCGATACGTTTTTACTTCCAAAATGCATTTATTTCTGTAGGTAGAAGGAGTTGATAGGCAATGTACTTTTCCGGCCGATAATATTTTTTCTGACGCTCACCTTTTCCTATGGTTTTAATATTAATTGCTGAGGTTTGGCAAAGTCAATCACATCAGCACATATGTTATTACTCAGATGGGTCCATATTTGAATTCATTCTGAAAGCGATGCCGCCAAGTACACAAAAAATGATAAAGTGAAAACAAACCTTTTCGAATGTACAAAGCCTCGGACATAGCCCTGATTACATATTTTTAGATAAATAATAAAAAAATACATTGCCTAAACCACGTATCACCTACTTACGAAACACTCTCTTATTTCGCTTACTCTGTGCTACTATAAAACCGGTGGCACGTGGCGGCGTGGTACTACGAAACTCGTCGGGTTAAATATTTTTGCTGCAATAAATCATTGTTCACAAAAGGTTTCTTTACTTTATCATTTTTTTTTGTGTACTTAGCGGAATCGCTTTCAGAATGAATTAAATATGGACTCATCTTTACCCGACTTCTTTTTTATTAGTAATTTTACTTTTGAGTGATTTTTATTATTGTTTTTGAAGAGAATTTTTGTTTTTATTATTCATGTACTATTAAATCGGTAAATACACTAAAAACACAGACAATATTAAAAAGCACAAGTACGTGTAATGTGATTGGTTTAGAAGCGAATTAAAGAGCAAATTAAAAAAAAATAACTAACCCAGAACTAACCATGACCCCCTCAATGTGACAGTTTTTGCATGACGGTCTGTAGCGCTTTTAACCAATCAAATTACACGTGCTTGTGATTTTTACCACTTTTGATGTAGTTTAAAAACACTACTAGTAATTCTTTTTACTTCGGATAATTTTGCCCCAAAGTTCTATTTCTGATTTTTTCTTGGTTTTGGCCTCTTCAGGTCCAATCCACGACTCTCCCCCTTCCGGACTATACTTTCCAGGGCTTCGTCGGCGGAAAATCTGGATAATCAAGCTCGTAGCTCCCAGAAATTCCAAAGAAAACAAAATAATTTAACAATCGATGCAATGCATACATTGACGGCTGTCAAACCAAGATCAGCTACTGGTGTTACGTATAACCTTCACTTTCACTACTGACAGTTCCCATGGCACGCCCATCATTTCCCGCCATTTGAGAAATACCTCGTGTTCACCACCAAACAGGATGCCATCAGCTTAGCAGGGAATCTTCGCTCACGGCGCTTAATGCCGTCAATTTAGCGTGAATCTTTCCTTGATCCCCGAAGGTAAAAACGTCCGTACGGCACCTCTAACCCCCACTCCGGAAGAACTTTGTAGTCCTCTATGCCCGTCCGCACTGTCCGGAGGTCAAACAAAGAGTTCCTTGCCCCAAAGTTGTCGATTCTTAATGCGCCTCTTTATTATCAAGCATATTTCCTACCTAGAGGTAGCTTTACCGCATGAACAACGTATGGCAGGAAGAAAAAATAGGTCTAGTACCTTTCTCTCATGCGATCCTGACTTGGTTTTTATGGGGCCACTGCGGAAGCATTTTCAAAATCGGTCCACAAACGCAGGATTAATCGCGTAACATTAACACAAAAAAATACATGCAGGCGAACTAAAACTTCCTCGTATTTAAAGTCGGTTAAAAATGTGATTTTTATTAAAACAAATCTGTTTGTATCGTGAAGTAAATGTATTAACTTATAATGTCTATTAGTCATCCAAAGAATTAATTACTAGCAAAAGTACCCAGGCGTAACAAAAAAAATGTATTTTAACATTAACTGGACAATAGCCGATAGTATCGATATATAATCTCTAATCTACCGTATTTGTTTCATAGGTGATTTATTTTAGACGGCTAGAATTGGTTTTTAAAACAAACTAATAACGCTAAATCAAACCTACTATTATAATCTTTAGTGGAACAAATTAGCACAATCTGATTCATTTTGTCGTAATTATCGTTATTTATGAAAAATAATATGAAGTCGTGATCTGTGTATTAAAGAGATAAATACAGGGTGTTTTAAAGTTCACTTTAAATATTATAAGTATGAACATTTAAGGTAAAATAATTATAGTTAAAAAAACAAACCTAAAAACCCCTTTTAAAGTACATCGAACTAAAAAGAGTCGGGTGCTCGATATACGAAAAATATGGCACTTTCTTATTTAACTAGAATCGAATAGAATAGAAATCGTCTGGGCTGGATGGCATACCAGCAATCGTTTTAAAAATGTTCTCCAGAACTTGCACCAAACTTAACTCGGCTGCTTTCGAGATTTCTCTACAACACAGGTATCTTTCCGGAGAGCTGGAAAGCTGCACGTCCTCAACCTATTCCCAAGAAAGGATCTTTAATCTCTTCCATCTAACTATAGACCAATTTCAATTCTCTCAGTTCTTTGTAAAGTAATGGAAAAATTAATTAATTCACACATTCTTAAGTACTTGGAAAAACACAAAATTTTTGCATGACAGGCAATATGGATTTCGCACACAAAAGATCTACAGCGGATCTTCTTTCCTTCGTATCACACTGTTGGAATAACGTCTCTTGAGTTTGTAGGTGAGTCCCAGATCGTTGCTTTCTTGGATATATCCAAAGCTTTTTGACCGGGTCTGGCATGCCGCACTTCTTAATAAACTTCCATCCGATGGTTATCTATCTGATCGACGTATCATCAGTTATTGTGGACGGCCATTCTTCGAAGCTTTCACCAAGTAAATGCTGGAGTCCCTCAGGGCTCAGTTCTGGCACCAACATTGTTTCTTCTTCACATCAACGACCTTCTCTCGTCCACAACTAATTCCATTCATAGTTTCGCCGCCGATAGTACCCTTCACTCCAGTGATTCGGGTTCCTAAACCAATCACTAAACCTGACTTGGAAAACAAACGCAGAGCGATGCAGATATCTCTTTCGCAGGATCTTAATTTCATATTGGATTGGGGCGCCAAAAATCTTGTCCATTTTAATGCATCCAAAACACAATCATGTTCCCTTGTCGCGAAAAGAGTCATCAAATACTCATCCTCTATTTATGAGCGGCCACATTTTACAGAGCAAAGAACACCTTCAATCTTGTGGGCGTCACATTTGAAAGTAACCTTAACTGGCATAAACACATTGTATCTATAGCCACGGCAGCTTCAAAAAGCTTGGATTTCTCTTTCGAGCCAAAAAGTATTTTTCCGCTTCTAATTTATACACTTTATATGTGTCCCAAATCCGACCTCCCTTGGAATATTGTTCTCATATCTGGGGCATGGCGGCCCCTACAACCCTAAGCATTCTTGATTCTATTCAAAGAAGCTATTTGTCTCATTAATGATCCTTCACTTACAGAAAGGCTTCCCTCTCTTGCCCATCGTCGGGGCTGTGGGGATTTATCGCTTTTATAGGTACTTCCATGGCTTCTGCTCTGAAGAATTGTCCATTATAGTTCCTCCACTCACGGTTCCCAACATAGAAACTCGTGGTTCCGCGCGTATGCATCCTATACGGTCCAACTGGACAGGCCATGAACTTCTCACTTTGTTCGTTCTTTTATCCCTAGAGTTTCTAGATTGTGGAACCTGCTGCCCGCGGAGGTCTTTCCTTTCCCCAAACCTTCAATTATTTAAGTCCCGTGTCAACAAACTCCGTCTTACCTCGCTTTAAGCCTTCGTGGTTTGTCAAAGATAAAAAAAATAGCTAAAACTACATTTTGGTTGTCACATAAAGACGACACCATTTTGGGGCTGCACTTATTTTTCAACCCATGCATGTGTATACAAAACTAACCAAAATATTACTTTTGTAAAAAATAAAACATTTTTGAATCTAGGTAGGGTCCGCGCGTTTAGTAAAGAAGCCACCGATGCCATCATTATCTACGCAAATCTTCTGTATCTCTTTTCAATCGCGGTTTCAGCATTTTAATATGTCAGGACGTGATACTTCGACTGACTCACAACCAGGGAAACAAAAGGTGTTTCTCTTTTTTATTTAATCGTACACTTCCCACATCCAATTATCGTTTTCCTTGTGGCGATACTAGAGAAACCACCAACAATCTTTATTGACCACACGGTGCATGGGACTTAATTAATCGCGTGATGCCACTGGGAAAATTCCCCACACCTGAAAGTCCTTTTTCAATTAAAAATTTTTTTCTCATACCCGGAATAGAAAATATAATTAAATTTTGCCGCCTTGAAATTAAATGGGAGATAGTGTATCCTACGATAATAGATTTAAATCGGTTAATGGGAAATAGTTACCTCTTAACCCATATACACGCCCATGGGGTATATCAGATTTATTATTATTTGTAGACCAACGAGAAATCAGTGGCGTTACAAAAATTTAGGGTGTGGATTTTTTTTTTCAATTAGCTCGCAAAAAGGGTTTGCTAGGTACTAATGTACTGAGGATGTAAATGAAGTACGAAGTAGTTTATTATGTCTTACATAAAATATTAAATATTAAGAAAAACAAACAAAGAACATGACAATAGTAAATTAAAATAACCTAAACATCTACAATTCTGAAACTTAAATGTGTGATTCAAACATAAAATGCATTTTTTTTATTATTTAAAGTAACGATCTCAATAAATTGTTAAATTAAAAAAGTTTAAAGGAGATTAAGAATTGGATCAAATTTGGATTGGTCGATAAAAATGTTTAAAAGTGTTTTTTGTGGCCAATAGCAGCTGGTATATTTATGGTGTGGGATTTGTCCCAATTTTACATAAAAAAACGTGGAAATCGTCGATAACGGTCAAAGCACACTAGGCGCTTAGGTCTCAGGTACGCTCACGGTCCGATCAAATATTTTAAGTGATACATTTGCGTGCAGCCTCTCATCTTGTGCAAATTGTTTGCTGCATTGTAAGGCACGCCGCATTTAAATATCAAGATGCAGTTTAGAAATTTTCGTTTTTATTTATTATTTGCAGGTTATACGCGCCTATGTATGTTACTGTAACAGTAGAAATTTAAGAAAATAATGCATATAGTGCATTAAACCGTATCAATGGGTTTTATAGGAAATTTTATTGCAACTTCTCAATTCGATTTACCAATATCGCAGAAATCCATTAGCCTAACGAGCCAACTTGGTTCTTCAAAACGTAACCGCAGAACTAATCTATTTACTTAAGGGGCGTGGTAAATAACCGTTATTTTTCCTATCCTTAATTGTAAAAACCTAAATAAGTATAACAAATTTATTAATATAGGAAAGTCACTTTATCGTCACCTTAATTGTAAAAGCTCCTAACTTCATTTTTAATAAAACATGCACTGCCACCTTTAGCCTTATAAAATAATGCTAAAGATGACATCAGAATCATATTTTTCATAAAACTGGAATTAGGTAGTTTAACAATTAATTAATTATTAAAAATGTGATTTTGATGCCATCTTTAGCCTTTATTTTATAAGGCTTAAGATGACAATGCATGTTTTATTTTAAATGAAGTTACGAGGGCGGTCCGATAAGTACTTAGCCTCACCGCCGGATGGCGCTACTATCGCAAGAGAAATTTACTATCGTATAGAACATTCTCGTAGACGGCTATTGTCAAAATTTCAGTCGAATTGGACTTGTTGTTTTGTTTTGACAGCGTGTGGAAGCAGACGTGTGCGCGGACTTTAAAAAATGGAAAAAGAACAATATCGGTCGGTGATCCGATTCTTGTTTTTGAAAGGGAAATCGCGCAGTGAAATCAAAGAACGCTTAGATGCTGTGTACGGTGACTCTTCTCCTTCGATGGCGACCGTCAAAAATTGGTTTAACGAGTTTCAACGTGGCCGCACGTCGGTTTTTGATGAACCACGCTCAGGTGCTCCGAAAACGGCTACCACGGAGGGTAATGTGAGGTTCGCGAGATTGCTGAGATAGTAGGCATCTCAAAAGACCGCGTGGGTCATATCCTGCATGAAATTTTGGGCATGAAAAAGCTGTCAGCGCGATGGGTGCTGCGTTTGCTTACTCCGGATAACAAGCGCAACCGTGAGACTACTTCAGAGCAGTGTTTGACGTTTTTAAGCGCAATCCGAAGGAGTATCTGCGTCGTTTCGTGACCGTCGACGAAACGTGGATTCACTGGTATACACCAGAGACCAAGGAACAGTCGAATCAGTGGACTTCACAGGGCGAACGTGCTCCGAAGAAGGCGAAGACTGTCCCATCGGCCGGAAAGGTGATGGCCACGGTTTTCTGGGATTCACATCGACTACCTGGAGAAGGGCAAAACGGTCACAGGGCTCTACTATGCCGAATTATTGGGCCAATTCGACGCCGAATTGAAGAAAAACGGCCCCATTTGGCAAAGAAAAATTGCTTCTCCACAATGATAACGCACCGGCTCACACCTCCGCCATCGCCACGGCCAAATTGGTCGAATTGGGCTACGAGCTCCTGCCTTATCCACCGTATTCTCCCGATTTGGCCCCGTGCGACTTCTTTTTATTTCCAAACTTGAAAAGTCACTCTCCGGGCAGAAATTTGTGTCGAATTAGAAGGTCATCGCTGACACGGAAGCCTACTTTGCAGACCTCGAGAAAACAAACTTTGCAGACGGGTTAAAAAGTTGGAGCATCGCTGAGTCAAGTGTATCGAGGTAAATGGAGACTATGTTGAGAAATAAATCGCCACTTTTCCAAAATTTTCGTTTTTCTTTTGTAGGCTAGGTACTTATCGGACCGCCCTCGTAGGTGGTTTTACAATTGAGGTAACGTTATAATAAAAATAAATGACTAAACCAAAAGACCCATCAACTTTTTATTTTAAATACAAATTTCCCTTTTCCCTTTTTTATATTCATTGAGTTCTCTCTCTCAACGCATTATTACAACATGGCTTCCTTTTATTATTTCAGCTAAATATTCCTTCTAAAGAAGACCAAATATGGCCATTAGTTTTACTACCAAAAACTTACCATTTTACTTTTAAACATACATATGTAGTCAATGATACCTATATTCAGCTTCTTTAATAAATCCACGAACATTTCGTTATTTATTTTTAGTATTTGATAAAAGAAAATTAGCAATTTTAAATTCTACACTTAAATCTCTCACCAGTAAAATAAAAAACATACTTTTGAGTTTTAAGGTAATTCTACCAGTGTAAAAATAAAATGTTTTCTAAATTAAAAATATATAAAGCCACATATTGGTAGGGTTGGGCGGGGCTATTGAGCATAGAGGTAAGTTGGCTCAATCAAAATATCTCAAAAACAATCGACTGCACGCTGAAAAGCATCAAATAGCGTAAAAGAAGCAAGGTTGCGCAAGGGAAACTCATTGTGCGACCACCAATGGTGACGCGGCGATCGAGAAAAGTGTCCGTGCCCATTGTTTATTTTGTGATAAAAAAGTAAAAATAATTGCAAGTCGAAAATTTTATTTGAATATTTTGATATTATTATACCTTTCTTTGAATTACTTATCTATTAAAAAAAAACACATCAAAATCCGTTAAATAGTGATAAGACCCTTAATAAAAAATGTATAATATTTTTTTAAATACTAATAATTATTTTGCAAATCGTCATATTTAAGCAATTTTGTTAACCTCTAGATAGTATAATAACATAGTTTTTTAATATAACATCTTAACCCACAGTGTGTGACAATTTTATATTTTTTTATAAACCCTAAATACCCGTGCACAATTCCCATAAACACTTTTTTCAATTGCAATAGTAATCGTTAATATCGAATTTTAAATGTAAACTATTTTTTTAAACACTCTGTATATGTTTTTTTTTATTATTATACATATAAACCTTCCTCTAATTATCTATTAAAAACGGTATCAAAATTCGTTGAGTAATATCGAATTTTAAATGTAAACTACTTTTTCAAACACTGTGTATATGTTTTTTTTTATAATATTGTACATATAAACCTTTCCCTTAAATCAGTCTATCTAGTAAAAACAGCATCAAAATCACTGAGTATTATCGAATTTTTGGGTGTAGACTATTCTTTTACACTTGTGATAGTGCAGTTTTTTTTTATATTGTTATATAATGTACATATATCCTTTCCTCCTGAATCAATCTATCTAATTAATCCGCATCAGAATCCGCACCAAGGATATCAGTGACGTCAATAATCGAATTTTAAATGTAAACTATGTTTTTAAACGTTCTGTGTAGTATGTTTACATTATTATACATATAAACCTTTCCTCTGAAATCATTTCTTTAGCTGCTTAACAAAACGCATCAAAAATCCGTTGGGAATAGTTACGTCAATATCAAATTTTAAAAAAGTTAACTTATTTTTTTTTAAATCACTCTGTATATGTTTTTTTAATATTATTATACAAATAAACCTTTCTCTTAAAATCACTTTCTCTATTAAAAAAACGCATCAAAATTCGTTGAGAATAGTAACGTCAATATCAAATTTTTAATGTAAAATATTTTTTAAACACTCCCTAAATTTCGTTGAGAGTCAATATCGAATTTTAGTTTATAGTTAATCCAAGATTTCTTGGCATGGTCATTTAATATCGCTAACATCTAATTTTACACTAAATAATATCACCTTTATATATTAATTAAATCAAAATTAATTTTCCACGTAAAAGATTGATCAATGCCTTATTGTTTCAACTTTTAATTTATATAATAATTGGTAAAGCAAACTAAGTACTCTCCAACATGACTACCGTATAATAAATAGATAGCGATTTTTATTATGCCAAAAATGATGTTTATTTTTTTACGCGAAAAACCATAAGATCGAATTAAAAAAGTCAAAAGACCGTTGTTTGAAACTTAAAAAGTATCTGAAATCAATTTTTTTTTTTGAGAAAAATGTAGTGGCCTCACCAATTTTCCTAAAAAATATCTGGAATAAATCCCTCACGGACGAGACTGACAAAAATAATATTTTCCCTTGTAATTCCAAAAGTAGAAAATGTTCATAAAAAGTTTTTCTTATTTTGTGAAAGAATCACTCCTCCAGTTTGTCAGAGGGATTTTGGACACCCTGTATAAATAAAATGTATGTTGTTTTAAGATAAAAATAATTATTTCTTCCCTCCTCTCTGGAGGTTTCTAATTAAAAACATAGAAAAGATAATTCCTTTTAAAATAAAAGTTGAGCTGTACCAAACCAAACTTTTGATGACATCCTGTATCTTCGATTTATCAACTTTTGAGACCCGAGGTAAGCTAACAAATTTTGACATTTTTCCTCACACAATCTTATTTTCTTTAACCATTCAGTTCTTTTTAATTCTTCCGGGGCAGTTTTCACGACGATTTTGCTCAGTCGCTATAAACGTCGTTTCAGTAGTATTTTCGTGGGAAATCTTATTCATGCAAAATAAATAAGATTTTCCACACGATGTCTTTTGTAGGGGACTTTAACCTCCTAAATTATTTCTTCGAAAACTTTTCCCAAATTGCGCGATGGCTTAGAAATGGTACGATAAAGCTACTCTCGATAAAATTTGCTTGAATATCACTTTAGTTTTAGATGGCAAAAAATGGGGGGAGGTGTTCATGGGAAGATCCTCGTTCCCACCTTGACTTTTGTTCACGTGTGAAAAATTACGGTGTTTGCAGTGGCGTAGATGTCGAATTTATTTGTGTTTTTTGTTTTGATTGAAAACCATCTGAAAGTAAAAGAAAACATATTAAAAAAATTATATATGATTGGGATTACAGAAAAATAGTTTAAACAGTGTGGCAAATGGGTCACTTTTGCACACAAAATTGACATTTTTAACTGCATATATATTAGAAAAATCCTATGCTAAAAAGTAATGTTGTTTTATTTGGTTTCTGGAGATTATTTAAACAAAATATTATTTGGCTTTTCTCCAGAATAAATTTAAAAGTTTATTTAACATTTTAAGAAAATTAAAACTTTTATACATTATGAAGAACTATTCTGCTCTTACAATAATATAATAAAAGTTATTATTGCTTTAAAAGAAATAAAATAATGAAATATTCAATATTAAGTTACTTACAATACAAAGCTTTCAATCTATAAACAAAGGTTCATTGGCACTCGGTTGAAATCATTTTAATGCAATAAAATAAAATCTTAACAAGACGCCAGACGAGAACTGGGCCAATGGTTGCGTCTCAAAAATGTGGTAAATAGTTTACCAAAAATGTGGTAAACAGTTTACCTAAAAACTTATAAACTTGTTAGAAAAACTGAAAAAATTAAAATGAAATGTCTGATGGACATTTTAGAGTTTGACATTACTTTTGAAAAAATTAACTGGTAAAAGATACACCTATTAGGTATCTTAACCAGATAAAAAGAATAGTAAAAATGTTTAGCCATATAATAAAGTATTTTATGTTTTATTTGTTTTCTGGGAGATTAAATTTAAACAAAATATTATTTGGCTTTTCTCCAGAATAAAATTTAAAAAGTTTATTTAACATTTTAAGAAAAATTAAAACTTTTATACATTATGAAGAAACAATTCTGCTCTTCACATAATATAATAAAAGTTATTATTACTTTAAAAGAAATAAAATAATGAAATATTCAATATTAAGTTACTTACAACACAAAGCTTTCAATCTATAAACAAAGGTTCATTGGCACTCGGTTGAAATCATTTTAATGCAATAAAATAAAATCTTAACAAGACGCCAGCAGACACTCTTGAACCTTCGACCAATTCACTTTCTTGAAGAAAATTAAATTTAGTACAAAAAATCTTTATTCATTTCAAAATTATTCAATGTTTGAATTTGAAATGAAAATTTATTTCAATTTTTAATAACTATGAAAGGATTGAATTTATTTAAAAATGTTAAGTGACCTTTTTTGTAGAGCATACAATTTTCCTTAAGAATAATTATTTACTTTATAATGAGCAAGTTTAGCAGTTTGGCAGTTTAAAAAATCCAAAATCTACGTGACAATATTAAAGAAATTAATTAATGTTGAAGGCGCGATTACAAAAAAACGGCTCGTTCTATGGAAATTTACTAGGAAAGCTTTTTGTAAAAATTTATTTTCTTTTAGAATATGCAATACATAAACACTAACTAATGTTTTTATTTTTTAAAATTTTAATGGAACACAAGCAATTGTTTTACAACATATTCTATTAGTTTCTGTTTTCATGGCAACTACGATAAATTGTGAAGAAAGCCATTTAGTATCAAAAAAATCATTTACCTACATAATAAATGTTGTTTTTTAAAATAAAATGAACAAAGTGTCTTAGTGTTTTACGTCATTGGATTCGCTTTAAAATACTGCATTTAGAAATACTATGAAAGTGATATGGTCCTATTTTGGTTTTTGAGCTAGGGTAAGAAAAGTAAAAAGTGAAGTTAGAGCCCTTTAGTAAAAAGTTTGAAAAGATAAAATCGATTTTGTATTTTTCTGAAAGTAAGTAAAGTATGAGGAGTAATTTATATAGAATTATCATGGCACTCTAGATGAAAAATAAAAATTAATTTAAAAATAAAATTTAACCAAAATTTGTTTTAAAAATATTGTATTCCGACTAAAATTGTTCTGGAGAATCCAAAAACAAAAATATGCAGGGTGTCCCATTTAAAAATCAAAAGTTCCAGTCATTTCCGGTGAAACCGGAAGTCGTAAAAGTCTATCGTATACACCTAAAAATGACTTTTCGTAAGTCTAACAACACTACTAAATTTCGTCAGTATCGATTAAGAAATAAAAAAATGGCAGCCGGAAAGTGATCTCGTGGGCACCCGGTATGTTAGTAAGTCAGTCAGTCAGTCGAAAATTGACGACTTTGGATCTTCACTATCTTTATAACCGTTTGCGCTAGCTTCAGGAAATTTGGCCTTCTAGTTGTCCTTATGGATATAAAAGAACACACGTGTTTAATGTGTTTCGTTAAATAGGTTTTGAGTTATGGAGGGGTCAATAGTGGTATCAAATGTAAGAACATTTTAAAAGCGCAAATTCGGTACCCTTTGAAAATAATACAAAAAACATAAAAAAGGCCGCCTGCAATCGGACTATTTTATACAAAGGCGCCGCTATCCTTTACAGCGACACGCCGATACACTATGGGATAGAAATCCATTATTTTGGCCAAAAAGCAACTTTGAAATTTTAATGGCTCATGCTGTGTATTTCAAAGTAGATACTTCAAACTACATGTACGCAAAATTATAAAAGGATATGACGACTTTTATTGGGGTAATAAGAAACTTGAAAATGTATTTTAAGTAAACATAAATATACAACATTTAATCTACCTAGTTTATTATTAGCCTTGTTTACTAAAAAAAGTAAAAGAGTTTAAATAATAAGAGCTATTGTTGTGTTTCCGATGCAGTCTCGCGAAGTCTCGCTACTTTTGTCAAAGATTTTTTACCTTTTTTCTTTATCAGTTTTTGTACTTACAATTGCCTTCCTACTTTTTGCTACTTCTGAGTGTAAGGACAGATACAAGATTTTTTTATAATTTACAAGGTTTTCCATTTTAAAATTTAATATGTTTTGTCCTACACTGTATATCCTAAAAGATAAAAGCATTCTGATGAAAGATATGGATTCTACAGAATCTACCCAACAAAACAGTGTTTTTTATTTATTTTATACGTTAAAAAATAAAAAAGTTGGGAAGATGTATCTCTATTACGCTTCTAAGAATAATTTAAAATTATTTTTCAGATTTGGATGGTCATATTTCCGAAACTAATTGAGATAGACACATCAAATGTAGTATTTTTTTAAAGCATTTTAAAAGATTTTTTTGGTGGTGATATAATATTCAGGGTATTCCATTTAAAAATCATACCTATTGTCGTACCCTGTATATCATATGAGATAATAATCATCGGATTACTGATTAGAATACTACCGAATTAACCAAACAAGCTGACATTTTAGTTTATTTTGTACAATAAAAAATAATAATGTTAAGGAGGGTGTAAATTTATAATAACATATAATAAGTTTTAGGTTCCCAAAAGCATTTGTAATAATTTATAATATTTTTTCCAGTAAAAAGCACCTCATTTTAAGTTAGATTGGTAAGTTTCAGAATTTTGACCAAAAAATTAATTTCTATCCCATAGTGCGATGACCAGCTGCATCAACCGGCATATCATAAAAAGAAATATAGCAAAGGCGGCCGCGAAGACAAGCATGCCGATTTATTTGCTTTAAACTTTTTTGTGATTTTTTTTCTTATCAAAGAGCACCGAATTTACATTTTTAAACAGGGCGGGGCTAGTTGAGCTATTTTTCACTTGATCGGTTATAGCTCCTCAAAAATAAGTCTTAATGGCTTATAATGCATACTGATGGATTAGCAATTTATTCCTTATTAATAGTGTCCATAGTAATTTCTTTTTAATAAGTCGAATTTAGGAGCTACATCTATTTTAATGTAGATAGTCAAGTATGCCCAACGTACCCCATAGGTGGGGTAAGTTGAGCAAGGGTATGGGGCTAGTGGAGCACTTAGAAAGTATAGTCAAATCATGGCTTGAATGTTAGATACGTTCACAATAAAAATACATTTTGACAATTTGCTTTTTATATTTATAATCTTATAGTGACAAAACAACAAGTCTCATTAATAAGACAGCAACGTACCTAGCTTAGCTTAACTATTGGATTTAATATCTATGAATTCATCTTCATTTTTAAACTTTTTAAGCAGTTTTATTTTGCTTCTTTTGTAATGCCTTCTGTATCTGTTAAAATTGCAGCTTTTCTTGGACCAGCCTTTGGGTATGGTCGAACTATTTCCAGAGAAAATTTATAAGTTGGATAGGTCAGCTCGTTTTCTTTGTTGCTTGTATAAAGTTCGGGTTGCAGCCTCTTTTAAATCTTGAGAAGACTTTAGTAGTTTTACTGTTAAGTCCGTATCCTAAATAATAATAAAAAAACATTTCATACTTAAAACCGTGGGGTTAGTTGGGCAACTGTAGCTCAACTAACCCCAACTTGAAATTTTAAAGAAAAAGTGAATTTATTAAAAGACCGGTTAGAATTGTATTCAAAATCTTTATACATATTAAAACTGCAATAAATTTACTTAAGATTAACACTTACTTGATTGAGAACGGAATACATTTAACTATCACAGATAAAATTTTCCGGCTTGCAATTATTTTACTTTTTATCACAAAATAAACAATGCGCACGGACACTTTTCTCGATCGCCGCGTCACCACTAGTGGTCGCACAATGAGTTTCCTTGCGCAACCCCTTCGTTTTTGAGATATTTTGATTGACCAACTTACTTACTTGATTAAAAATTGTTAAATTATTGGTGGAATTGGCTAATGTGTGTTGTTACAAGCATTTATGTGGGTTAGTTTAAAATAAAAACATATTTTTTGTTTTTTAGATTCTTCAGATTATTTTTAGTCCGAATACAATATTTTTAAAACAAATTTTGGTTAAATTTTATTTTTAAATTAGTTTTTATTTTACATCTAGAGTGCCATGATAATTCTTAAATCACTCCTCATACTTTACTTACTTTCAGAAAAATACGAAATCGATTTTATCTTTTTAAACTTTTTTATTAGAGGGCTCTAAACTTCATTTTTACTTTTTTTTACCTTAGCTCAAAAACCAAAATAGGACCATATCACTTTCATAGTATTTCTAAATGCAGTATTTTAAAGCGAATCCAACGACGTAAAACACTAAGACACTTTCCTTCATTTTGTTTTAAAAAACAACATTTATTATTTGGAAAATTATTTTTTTGATACTAAATGGTTTTCTTTACAATTTATCGTAGTTGCCATGAAAACAGAAACTAATAGAATATGTTGTAAAACAATTGGTTGTGTTCCGTTAAAAGTTTAAAAATAAAAACATTAGTTAGTGTTTATGTATTTCCTACGATGTTAAAATAATTTTAGGTTAAATTTGGCTTCAAACAATAAAAAATTATTCAAGTACCAAATTTACCTTATTTTTTTTACATCGTAGGAGATAAAAGCACACAAAATTATGTTTTTATTTTTTTAAACTCTTAACTGAACACAAGTAATTGTTTTAACAAAAAATTCTATTAGTTCCTGTTTTTATGGCAACTACGATAAATTGTGACGTACGCCATTCAGTATTAAAAAGATTCATTTACTTACATTAGGGTGTCCCAGAATATGTAGAATATGTAGTCAGTCTAATATGTCTAAGCATA